>VDFB02196751.1:0-24952 GCA_007258455.2 Sequoia sempervirens | reverse complement strand
TTAATTTGCTTAAGTGGGACTAAGTCACCAATAGGGCAACTTAGTCCTTTTTGGCACAAAACTCAAAATAATTTTAAATTTCTAGCAGAATTTTGTCCTCTAACCCTTGAGGTCAACCCGGTGTGTTACTTTATGAATTTTAGTAAAATCAAGTATAAATAAGGGTTTTAGATTGGAATAAGTGTCTCAAACAACATTTCTAATTTTTCGTGATTCCAAAAATCTTCCAACAAACTTCTAATTCTAAGTAATCCTCTTCCATTCCGCTTCTATAATTTCATAATTTAGTTACATTCTTAGGCATTTCTACATATCACATTGTGTTTTCCAACACTTCACATTTTCATAGTTTTGCATCATTAGATCACTTCAATTTCATATCAGAGCATTAGGAAATCTTAATTAGGCATAATAAATCTCATTAACATTATTCTTGAGTGTAAACCCTTGCATTTTAGTCCCCATCCAATCCCCTTTCTCCTTTTAGGTGAAAAACCCTAGGAGGAGCAAAGCATTGTGAGGGGTCAAACCAAAATCACCGCTATTAATTACTATAAAATTAAATCCCAAGCATCATATAAATATAAGTAGTGATTACAAAACCATGATCTAAAACCACCAAAAAAAGTGGTACCCAAAAACCTAGTTAGAAAATAAACACCCAAATCCCAAGATGAGCTCGTTGGATAAAAGTGCCATATTAATTCCACATGTCATAATTGCATCATAAAATAATCATCGAATTAAGAATTCCATTATGGATTCATGACACATTCACCATTCTTGTGGGTCTATATGTGATAATGGGTCTAATAATTTTATGATGAAGTATGTAGAAAAAAATATACATGGTCATAAAATAACCTCTTTAAAAGGATTTTAACCTTGGGCAGGGACCAATTAAAGTAAACTATTTGAAAGGATTTTTAATTCACATCAACCAGAAACCAATCAAAGCATCCACACAATAACAAAAAATGTGTTCTGATAAGTCTTGAAGACTTAAATAACTTGAAAAGACCACTTTGGAGATAACAAAGTAATAGATAAGCAATGAAAATTGACACAGTAATTGAACACTGAAAATGGATTGTGAATTATATTAAGCATTTGTAACAAAAGTCTTTTAATATGATATAGATGGGAGAATTATGCAACCTATCTTCTTACTAATGTCTACTCTAATGGAATATGATATGATGAGGATGATTTCAAAATCGGGCCCTGGTTTCCCTATTTGTATGGGAAGCAACAAGCTTTAGGCCCATTTACAAAAAGTCACATCACTTCATAACTAAAACATAATTAACATAAACATAAAAATATTGAGAGTTTTTTGGTGGATGCACTACAATCCATTAATCTCCAGCAAGCGCCCGTGATCACCTAAGACCTATTCAAGGGTCATGCACCATGATTGTGTATCAAAACCATCAAACTCCAGTCCCTATTACTCCTCTCTTACTTGGCCTATGCAATGAATGAGTTAATCTTTAAACCAGACCTAAAATCAAAGATGCATTAAAGTACAATAACAATGATGATTAATGAAATGATCTTTAATCAAGGTTTTCATTTACAATTCAGGTACAAATTAAAATTGGAGAGACTACAGACTCTGAAAACTTGCATTATCATTTAGATATGCTCAGGAACCATAAATTTGACAAAATTTACTAACTAGACTCAAAGCATAAGATAAGGACTTCTAACATATTCGCTCTATGTTTTTCAATTGCACCATTCGATTCTAGAATTCAATAAGAGACCTGCACTAATGGCCTTGAATTCCCTTTTATGGAAACAAGGGAGAAAAATAAGCTTCAGGCCAAAAGTACACATGTCACATCCCAATTGGATTGCTACAAGAAAAATTCCCATTCTAGTTATATTTACATTTTCCATTGGAGGGAATACATATGAGACAAAGATCGTTACTCTTTGTAGTGAGAAGAAACTCACCCTTCAAAAGGCACATGTTAGAAAGAATAATCTTCAAGTTTTTGTCACTCATTTGTTACATCAGGAAAAATGACAAAATGACAAGGCCAAAAAGTGAGTCAGCATCCCCGTTAGCACTCATATCATCAACAATTAACATTTATTTGTAATACTTGCTATCAAGAAACATATATTTGTTACACATTATTCTTTCAAAGGCCAAACCTGTGTTATACTTGACCAATCACATATGTTTCCCTTTCTATACTTACAGACCCACTTGATCAATAAATATTCTCTTCCATTATATTCAACATCAAATAACTAATTGAAATCAATGATTTCATCCATCTTCTTCCTGTATGGAGAATATTTTGTCATTACTGAATTGGATTCCTTATCAAAATCCTCCAAAAAGCTGATGATAAAAGACAATTTCTCCAAAGTGTTATTCAGAATATTAATATAATTTTTTTCACAAATAAGCTTTACTTGAGAGGCAATGGTGTTGTCCATCTAGTTCTTCCACATCTGCAGGGGTTTCACTTCACCATAAGTTTTTTGAATGCCTAACAACAATGACAAATCTTCCTGGTCATAATCAGTTTTATATTCCCTTATTTTATTTTCTAGTGGAGAAATATACTCTTGAAACCCTTGTTCATTAATTTCATTGACAAATCTATAAGTTGGGATAACCTTTGGGTATCTATCTTCTTGATGATTGGCACCAACTACCATGAGCTTCAACTTCTCAGCTCTAGGAATCCATTTATCAAGGAGTGGGGTGACCAACTCCTTATCCCTCTGAGATAACCTTATTGCTCTCAACATCAATGAGTAATTGGCATGAACACTATTCAATTTACTTTGAATCTTTCTATTCAGGTGTTTCAAGATAGTATGAACAATCCTTGAATTGTTCTCATACATTGTGTCTTGTGTCTTCTCAAGTAATTTCTTATACACTTCAATTTGTATGAGGAGTTGTGCCCTTGTAGGATCATCTGATGGGATGGTACTTGATGTGCTTGGCCTCTTAATTGTGAGTGACTCTTGCCCCAAATTATATGGCACTATTGACAAAGATTGATCTGGTGAGGGGGATTGAGAATGTGCAACTGGAGAAGTTGGTGATGCATGACTTGAACTAGTTTGACCTTGCTTTCTTAATACTTCTACCTACTGATTATACAATGCTACCTTAGTTTCTAACATGGCCATCTTTTGTTGACTCCTATCATATTCACCTATAAGATTATTATATTTGTTCCTATACTAATCTCTTTCAAAAGTGAGGTCTTCCATTGTTTCCTTAGTAAACTTCACAACATTCACAGCCATATCAGTTGCCTCTAAAGCTAGGGTATCAGTGACTCTCTTTATTAACAAATTTCCACTAAAATCTGATGGTTCAGCTACTAACAACTTCCTGGATCCCAGAGATAATGACTAGATTGCTAATGCATCCTATTCTTCACTAAATATTGATCCTCGAAGTGCCATCTCTTCTTCTTCTTTAGTTTTCAGCAAGGGCCTTTCAGACCTCCTTATAGTATCAAGCACTATAGCATTAGCAATGTCCCATTTAGGTAACAACAATATACCACTCTTCTTCACAAGCTATCTACCCTCTTTAGCAGTCATATTCAAGAATTCAACCCTCAAAGCCTTATTTTTTTCTAAATGATAGCTTCAGGGAGTTATAAATGTAAGCTCCTCTCAGTAGCAACCTTCTCTGCATATTGTGGAGCCTTAGCTCTCCGTACAAAATCTTTGAATGCACTTGTTTCAACAAAGGAGTCATCTTCCATAAATGCTTTGCAAGGCCTCAATCCTCAAATCATCTATACTATTTAGAACTCTAAGGTTAGCCTTTTCCAATCTAAGGCTATCCTCCCTTGAGCTTGAACTAACTTCCCTTATGGGAGAGGGCATTCCCTGCTATATCTCCTCAGAAGTGACAAGGATATCATCATCCTTTGTATTAGAATAATCCACTACTCCTCTTACATCAGTCTTTTTTCTTTTAAGGGGTGGCTGCTCCAATGGAACGAGACTTCTTGGAGGTGAGTCAACATTAATCACAATAGTAGGGACCCATTTTGGAGGTGATGGCACTGATCTCTTAGGAGAAGCTGCCCTTATTTCCCCAGAAGTGGCAGGGGATGGCAATGTTTGCTCTTTGTCTGTTGTCTTCTTCTTCCTAGAGTAAATTATTATTTTGCTTGGGTGGATGATAAGTAGGCCTCTCTTCTAGTACCACAGTAGTGTCTTCTTTAGTTTCCACTACTTTTCCTTTATCTGTGACCACTTGTTTTCTTCTCATTATACCCACTATATCCTCAAAATTATTCAAAACATGCATAATCCTATTGAATGTACTTTGTATATTGGGCATAGGGTCATACTTAGGATCTCTCCTTTGAGCCCTCTCCATCATCTTATTGAAAGAAAGATATTTATACTTCCTTTCGTCTTGCTCTGGGAAGTCAAAAATGTTCCTGATTACATCCTCCGGGTAGTAGAAATTATGCACAAAAGTACCAAGCCTTTTCTCCATCCTCAATGCATTAATGAAACCTTCTTCATCATGATTCCTTGGGCCCATACAATCCAATTTGTATGGCGCTAGTAGATGTAACAACTCTTTCCATGCTTCCTTTACTATAACAAAGTCAACAAACACAATCCATTTGGGAAAAATGAGCCCTTCTTTGTTGTATCAGGCAGGTGTGTTGCTTGGGAGGCTCCCAATTGCCTTATGACTTCAAGAAACCCAATCCTCAATGGCACATCTCTTGGCAAGACAAATGGGTCTATGTTAGTGCCATAAACTCTAAAGATTGTGGAATCTGGGTATAAGATTAAATCTCCCCAATTATGACCCAAATTCAAATCAGTTCTCTTCTCCATAGGCCTCAAGAACTCATGTATTTCCTTGGGAATCCTTGGTGGGTCATAAACTAGATATCTTCTTAATTTTGATGCGAAAGCATTTTGGAACTCCACATAGTTATATTTCTGGTCATCCTTATCAAGAATCTGAGTCCAACATTGGATAGGAAAATCAATACCATCCTCCTTTTTCAATGTCATATCCCTCTCAAAATTCTTTTCCCCTTTAAATAAAAATATATGCATCAACAGGGAATACCACCATAATTTCACCCAATTCTTTCCTCCTTTCAACTCAACCAGGCCTTATGGATATTCTCTACGAAATATGTGGCATAGTCATAGACAATGTTGAAGGCTAGATGTTGTATATGTGTTGCCAAGTAACTATATTCCCTTCACAATGTGTCAAGCAAAGAGAAACCTATAATTTGGTAGAAGGAATATATAATCTTCTTGAAGTAACTTGTAAAATACCTCACTGGGAAAGGTTCTAACTCATATTTACCAATCCTTATTTTTTTTCTATTTTTCCTAGTGCATGTGCTAGCAGTATGTGTAGATAACATTCTCATCCTGATCAACACTTTGGTGTTCTCATACTCCTTTCTAATGAAATCCATATCAAGAGGCACTATATCAATGTTCCATTCTTGCAATTGGAAAACTCCTACAATTTCCTCTTTGGTTATCCTCACCATATCCTTCCCATCAAATGTTCTGATTACCCTTGAAACTGGGTCATACCTTGAAGCAATGTCCTTCAACAAATCAACATCCATATACACATTGGAGACAACTAGTTTTCCCATGTCTAATCTCCAAGGGTTGCAAAGAGGAATCCCAAGATTTCTATTCCTGAACCAATGCTGAAATAACTACCATCCACTATAAAGTACTTCAACATCTTTGATAAAACATTGCCTGTCAAGTACCCCCTCCCTAACTGTTGGGCCATGAAACAACATTCTACCCTTGACCTTTTTATTTGTGGAGGGTTTCATTAAATCTATTATATCCTCATATAGTAGTCTAGATTGAGTTGTAGAGGTGGTGGTTTGTGCTTTGGGTGCCATTGGTAGTGGGGAAAACTTAGGCCAAGTCAGGATTTTCAACATAAAAGGTTTCAATAACTGGATTCATAATTCAAACCTAGGCCTCGACTCAAACACAAATTCTAAAAGGTCATGTAGAATTACAAAGCATGGAAGCTTATTTGATAAGAAACGTAGTGGGAACCAACTCCAGTACAAAGAATTTGAATAAAGCATAAAAATTGCGTTTACTTATGGATTTTACCCATAAGAAACCCTAAAGTCGACCATGCTAAACTCTAAAAATAGCCTCTCAATTTCCCGTACACTCTAGATGTGTTTGTAACTCTTAATTATGTGAGACCTGATCATCTACATCTAGTTTGGGAAAAATTGAAGTAGTTTTAGAAGTCACTTCCGCAATTATTGCTCACTCACATGAAGCAAGAATGGATGCAATAGTCAAACTTCTCAGTTTTGAATATTTGTCATTAATCTCTCGTCAAGATGGCCTTTTGGATGACTCAAATTGAGTCAATTAAGTTTGAATTCCAATCGTTGTCACACGTCGTTCCACTGGCCAATGAAACATTTCCAACTGGGTACTCATTCATATATCTGTGGGCTCCACCTTTCCTCATTTTCCTATGACCGAAGAAAACACATGGAAGCTTCTCGCAGACCTTGCAACTTTCAACTAGCCCACAACTTAATCCTGTGAGATGGTAGGGAAAGGTAGTGATTGACCCTACAGTCACATCAGAACCATTGATTATGATGTCAGATGGATGAAGTGGAGACCGAGGCCCACACTCATGGCTATAGACATGTCAACATCTCATAGACCACATGACATTTAACAAGCTACCCTTTGAAACTTGTGAGCTAGTAGAATTCTGCCCAAACTGTTCCCTATGGATTGAAGGACTCTGTCCCAAACTCAATAAAATTAGTCCAATGGGGTCATGAATGTTCTGGGACGATTAATTTGACCTCTTAGGGTTTATATCTAAAACAAAGTCGGCCTTGAAAAATATTATGGCTCAATTATGGGAGATGAATGATTAAACATATGTGATGACTCTACTAAAATTCTGGGGCTCAGTCACCCCTGGAATATTCCTGAACTCTCATGACTAAAACAACTCACACAACCCAAATGAGCTTCTGACAGCACTGAGAAGGATGGAGGTTTAAGATTGATTACTATGAAGCAAGGGTTTTTGAACTAAAACCTTAAACCCTACTCATGGACGTAGAAAGGAGAAAACCTCAAGAGGCAAAATTTTGCTAGGATTTTTTCAAAATTTTAGCAGCACTACTAGATGGGACATGTTAGATTTTCTCCTCAACATGTCCAAGTATCTTAGAAATATCATTCTTTAGGATGGTGATAAGACATTTGAATATGTCTCTTAGACATTTAGGAGTCTCATCTACATTTCTATAGCAACACCTTTATAAGTTTGTAATCAAGGATAACAGTAGGAGTTCTGAGAATAGCTGTTCAGTGAGACCCATGTGTGCCATGGGGAAACACACTTCCAGCATTTAGTGGAATCACTCTTAGTGGCAAGTAATCATGGGCCCTCATTTGGTGTTTTAGGTATTGAGTTCACCATTTTGTTCTGAGATGGGACATATGGTGAGTGTGGGAAGATGGGTGTAAAATAGGAAGCGGCGTGCACCTAAGGTGTGATTTTTAATGGTGATACATTCAGCTGAGGATGAAGCAAAATGGTCTAGTTGCCAGGAATGATAGTCTTTTTTCCCAAGCCAAAGCCAAATTGATACGGAGTCTCATCCACAAGGAAGCAATTAGCCTTTAGTGGACATATGCCCTTTAGTCTGATTCAATAATGTAGCCTTGGAGGAATCTCTGCCTCATGCTACACAGATCTAGGAGCCAAATCAGAAGATTCTTGCCTGATTGATCTTACTAAAGTGAAAGGGTTGACAAGTTGGAAGTCATTGAGGATAGGATTAAATATTTTATCCACGTAAAGAAATATCTCTCTACTTTTGGGGATGTCATATTTTATTTAGTTAAGTGCCCATGTGCCATATCATAACAACAAAAAATCTTAGATTCTTCAAAAATCCTTGGGTACCTGAGCTAAGAAAATTATGTTTGTATGTATAAAAAAATAATATTGAAGAAGAATAAGAGGCATGAAAATAATTGTCATAGTACCTAGTTCCCAAACAAATGTATTTCATAAAATAAGAATATTTTTAATTGATTTCCAGTCTCAATTTGGGTATTTTATCTCTTACACCTTGTAGCTAGTTACAAAACATGCATAGGAAAGCTTGAATATATGTATTCCCAAGGATGGCTAGAACTACAATCACTAAAAATTTACACACTAACAATTTTTTTATGCAATTTAATCTAGTCCATAGAAAAATTCCAATAAATTTATTATCAAGTTAATATATGGACATAGAGAAATAATGTCAATTTTTTAAATTTTTCAATAGCTAAAGACAATGGGCAGTGGATAATTTAATCATCTATTTACGTATTTACACAAAAGGAAAATGGGTAGAGGCTAATTCCAAGATCTATGATCTTTTCATGAAAAATGCAAATGAGTAGATATTAATTCTATCATATATGTGCTTGTCTATGAAAATACAACTAGGCTTGATATGATTGAAGATAAACTTTGCTATAGACTACAAACATAAAATCAATGTTGTAGTAAAATAATTTGAACCAATATGACTCATAGAAAATGAGATGGTTTCATAAATTAAGGATGAAAGGAGCTTATTCACCAAGGAGACAATCTCAAACAACTGTGGGATTTTTTTTGAAATTAATAAACATTACAATCTATGTAAAATATCATTGTTAGGAACATAACAACATCAACTTAGAAACCAATCAACTCTTTCACACAGTAACATAAAATGTGCTCTAATAAATCAAATAGATTTAAATAACTTGAACATACCACTTTGGAGACAACAAAGTAATAAATGAGCATTAAAATCAACACAGTAATTGAACATTGAAAATGAATTATGATTTATAAATAGTCTGCTCCATTGTATTACTTCAAAATATAAGCATTATAACAAAAGTCTTTGAAATATGGTATGGACGGGAAAATTATGCAATCTATTTTCTTACCAATGCCTACTCTAATGGAGTGGAATGTGACGATGATGGTATGATATCTCAAAATCAAGCCCTGGTTTCCCTATTTGTATGGGAAGCAACAAGCTTCAAGCCTGTTACAAAAAGTCACATTGTTTCATAACTAAAACATAAATAGAATAAACATAAAAATATTAAGAGTTTGCTAGTGGATGCACTGTAGTCCATTAATCTCCAACGAGCACTTGTGGTCATCTAAGAACTATTCAAGGCTTGTGCATCATGATTATGTATCCAAAACTATCAAACTTTAGCCCCTGCACTCCTCTCTTACTTGGCCCCTAAAATGAACAAGTTCGCCTTTGACAAATGCTCCACGTACCCACTTTTAGCATGAGTGTTTGCATTATGTATGATGTCTTTCATAACATACTCCAATTTGAAGATTGTCCAAAGTTTCTGGCGTGTCCTCTTAAACACTTCCTCTTCATCATTAATCACATCAAGAATAAGTTGTAGATAGTTGGAAATTTCGTTCTTCCATGTATCTTGATCTTTCAATTATGTTTCTTCAAAGAAATTGGGTAAGGCCATACTTAGTGGCTGACTGAAATCACTTAACTACTATGTCAGGATATTGTGGAAGTCCCTATGAGCTTTCATGAGTTCCTAGTATTCTTGTAGCATAACAAAGTTATCTTCTTTCTTTGCAATGATCTGAGACTCTACCTCCTTCATCCTATCAATCAATTTGTGTTTTGCAGTAATTTTGCATATGTTTTATCATTAATTTTCCAAACTTGTTCAACATGTTTGTACATGTTTTTGAATCTCATGCAGATTATTTCTAATGCCATCTCAAAGGTAGTGGTTTTGAGTTTTCCCTTTAACTCTTCCTATTCCTTCTACACTTTCTTATGCCTTCTTTTCCAATATGTTGTTTTTGACATTTCCTCAAACACTTTCCTTTCATGTTCAACCAATGGAGAATAGAACCCTGAAGAAGAAGAAGGTAGTATATCCCCATAGTTGATCTACTCTTGTTTCAACCTTTCATTTTCTTCTATCAACCCTTAGTTATCCCTTACTAGTTTCTGAATTTGAGCCTTTGTGAATTTTGCCACATTCACATTCAAATTGACAGTTTCCATGGGATTTGTTTCTCCTACTCTTTGCACCAAAAGATGTCCAAAAATATGATCATGATCAACTAGGGAAGGCTTTTTCCTTGATGGATAGAGTTCCCATATCTACAAGGTAGTATTGCCAGGATTAAATATTGATCTACTGTATATATTGTCACCAACTTCGTTTGTTAAGTGCAAGGTTTTATTTTTTCTCTTCTGAAAACTATCAAATACAATGTCCGAGCTGATATCCCATCATGGAAGGAGCATAACCCCAACCTCTTTCAATAATTCCCTTCCTCTCTCAACAGTCATATGTTTCATTTCTCTATCAATTTCATGTTGAAGTTCTTTTAAAGCATATGCTTTCTTCTTAGGGTCAATGTCCTTCAACCTTTCCTTTATATTCATATATAAATGCTTTAAATTTAGGAGTCTAGACAAAGGCATCATCTGCAATGAACTCTCAACTGGATCGATGCCTCACATCATCAGATAGCTCATGAGAAGTTTCAAAGTTTACTACACTCCTTTCCAATGGCATTTCATATGGAGGAATGACATGAGTATTGATCTGTGTGACTTCATCCTCCTCTTCAACATCATCTTCTACCATGATTGGTGTATTAACTGAAAAGCTTACCTTTGGAGTAGGTTGAGGTGACAAATGGTCTAATGGTGCTACATTAATAACATTCTGTTTCCATAGTCCATGATCATTAGTAATCAAGATTTCTAGATAAAACTGTGTGCAATTTTTCTTCATCAACGTTTCGGATCATACTCCATGATCCATCATCAAGATGATTAGAAGATAGAGAGAGAAATGAAGAATAGATAGAAGACTTGGATAGAAATAGGGGAGATGGTGGTGAGGGGGGGTTGAGAGGCACCCAATCCAAAAAGATGAGAAAGTCAAAGGGAGGAGAAAAATAATAGGAGAAATTGCAAAGAATAAAATTAATGAGAAAACCTAGAAAAACACATAACTAATTCAACAAAGGATAAAAGAACCCTAAAATTAAAGAAAATATTAAGAAAACAATAAGAGAGAAAGACAAAATTGAGAGAAATTTAATAGGAGATTATACAAGGGTTTGAAAAAATGCTCCTCAAAGTACAAGTAGTGGGATCTCTCACATATACTATCCTAGACTAATGTCCACATTTGCACTGGTCTTGAATTACCATCACTATCCAAATATTTTACTCTTAATTCTTTTCCCTAGAGTCCCATCACTTGGCCCTTGTACATTACATATGCATAAGAAGTGAATAGTGCTTGAATTTGATAACTTCACTATTATTCTTAATAGCATTAAAAGCACTATTAATTTCCTTTGACATATACTTTACATAATCATAGGGCCTGGAATCTTGACTCTAAATTTCTATGGCCAAAACCATGGGAGTTATACTCATGTTGGCAAGGCCTCAATTCCCAACACTTGGAAAGTTGAATAGTATGTGTACTGATAATATTCTTCAAACAATTCTATAGAAAATGGGGGCTTTTCATTGCTAGCAAACCTCATAGGTTGATTTCCTAGACCCTTGGGTCTGTGCAGAGGTAGCTTCTACCTCTTGTAACTCATAGCCATAGAGCAATACTCCTCTAACAAGTCTCTCAGCCACAATTTCTTTTCCAAAGAAGTGTCCAATTGGAAAACCATACAAATATAATTTGTCGTTATGACCATAAATTGTGACCCATAAGGTAAATGAATTACCCTTTTTTGGGGATTATAATTCTTTGCTAGTGCTCTAATTAACTCTACGCTCACAAAATCATTTGGCATTACTAGCTTCCCTAAATTCAAATTCCATGGGTTTGAGACTAGCCTATATTTGTATTTCTTCCTATAATGATGAGAAATAAAATCAGAGTTCTATGTGGAGCCCATGGTTCCCAAAAATTATGCTTGTCTAATAGGGTCTCACATGATGGGTTTAATTGAGCAATTCTTTGTGCTTTAGGCCCAGACTTAGGACACTGATCTATTAAGTCTTGATTGACAGGTCTAGTTTCATTTTTTTCCTTTTTTCTCTTGTATTTTATGGGGTTTTATCCATTCTAACCTTAACAATGTTGTACTTCAAGCTATATTAAAAAAAATACATTCATTTGAGTCAAGGTGTACTTACTTGAGTGGATGCCAAAATTTCTCAGTTGCTTGCTTTCATCCAACTCCATCCTCTGGATGCTTACCCATAGTGTGAAGTGAATTTTTGTTTCTCAGAGGCCTCTTTTATCAAATTTTAGCATGATTAAACTGATTCTTGTTCATAAATGGCACTCGTGCCACCTTCCTATAAAACTTGCGTATTAATGGCAGTTGTCTCTTTGATGACTTAATCCGTCAAATCAATCTAGTGACAATTATTTCATATTTTGTCGATGAGACTCTGATCACAACTTCTATATCTCTCTTGGATATCCTTGGCCATCTTTTGAGAAATGTCTAAGAGACATTCAAGATTCTCTCATCGATATCACAATGTCTCTTTGATATTTACTTCTTAGTTTTCTCCCTAATGATTTTATTTTTTTTCGATGAGATTGGTGGATTTCTCTTACCAACAAGCTTATGTCTCCTCAATATGTCTTTATTTCTTTCCTCAGTGGTAATAGTTGCTAATGATGTCTATGTGACTTTGTTATGTCGGGGAGACCCAAGGTGACCTCTCTCTGATGTCCCTTAGTCTCTTCGATATTTTGTTCCAGAATGTTGGGGAGACTTTTGGTATGTCTTCTCGATATCTTTGTGTCTCCTCAACATATTGTTTTTAGGATGTCGATGAGACCTCATCCAATGTCTGTTTGATATTTTTGTGTCTTGCCAATACTTTTCTCCTTGAGTCTTGAAGAGACTTCTTTGCTTCTCTCCTCGACATGCTGATGTCTCTTCAACATTGTTGTTTCATCAATGCTTGTTCTGCCAGTAATTTACTATTTATTTTATGATAACCTCTCAATGTTCAGAGATGTTTTTTTGTTTCCTGAATGTTGACACTAGATGATTTTTTCGGTGAGCCATGTTAGATTCTCTCCTCGACATACCCAAGTCTCTTAGACATGTCGCTCTTTAGGATAGCGGGAAGACATTTGAATATGTCTCTTAGAAATTCAAGAGTCTCATCTACATTTCTTATCAGCCCTTTCTGCTTGTGTTGAAGAGACTATGGTGAGACTCTCTTTGATAAGGAATTGTCTTGGAAACATTCCATGAGCTGCTAGGAGAACATTTTAGGTAGGGACTTCACTTTATTATAATGATCAAGGGCCTTATTTTGGTACTTTATACTAATGTCAATTATTATGAAATGGAAATGGAGCATGTGGTGGACATGGGAGGATAAGTGAAAATGGAGGTGTGTGGGACAACCGATGTGGATTTTTTAGCTCCAACAACATCAACACATACTCTTCTAGGATATGAGAATTGTTATGGAAATTTTATCTCCTAAGGCTCTCACATTATGAGCTAGTAATATAAATAATATTATGTAATTTTTATTTTATGTAACACCACTTAGTGTAAATAAATAATATTTATTTTTAGTTTGATTTGTTTCTTCATTATTTTCATAAGAGGAGGAAACTCCACTTTGTGAACCTAACTCATCTAGGTAAATGAAGAGAAGCAGAGGATCATTAATTTATAGAAAGTGATTGATGGATCATTTTAAAGTTTTTCCTTGTTGAAATTGTCTTCATCAAATTCAACTTAAATTACAAACTCAACAATCGAGGGATCATTTTTTCCTTTGATTATTGCCAACCAAGATTGTTGTTTTATCGTTTGTTTCTCTAGTAGTGCTTGCTTTTCCATTATGACATATTGTTTCATTAAATGAACATCAAACAAGACGATATCATCCTTTAAATTATTTTTAATTCTTTATTTTGTTTAATTAATTGTTTCTCAAAAATTTGTTTGATTGATACTATCCACTTTTTTATATAATATATTGAAAAATTCTAAGTTGCATTGTCATGCCCATAATTTTTGAAAGAGAAAACCCACAATTTTTTAACTATATTTTAAAAAAAAAATCTAATTAGCATTGCAATTATCGTGATGAGATAAGAGGATTGCAAGTGTTAGTGCCAACAGACTTAATCTTTTGTTTGCATCCTTGTCCATGCATGCCACTAGGGCGATGCATTATCCTAACTTAATCAAATTGATTTAATTAGAGATTTGTTATAATAAATCTAACATTTGTGTGATTTAGTTAAAAGGCCCAATGATCTAAAATAATGGAATATTATTGTTATTTAAGAATATGAGTATCATTAATAGTGTTATTTGATAATCTACAATTCACTTTTATTCCCACTATTCATACATTGAATCAATATAATATTTATCTATTGTAATCATTATTCAATACCATTCACAATAGTAATTATAATAATTATTTAAAATTACCTCTTAACTAATTATTAAATTATCTAAGTTTACCATTTAAGTAATTGTAATGGTAACCAAGAATTAGTTAAGTTTACCATTTAAGTAATTATCACATTAACCAAGAATCTATTTAGATTTGCCATATAAGAAATTATTACCGTAATAAAGAAATTAGTTAAATTTACCATTTAAATAATTGTTCTGATAATCAAGAATTATTAAAATTTACCAAGTAATCAATAGCCTTCTATTTATATTATCTTTAACTCCATTATTATACTAATTTTATTATTAATGGAAATATCGTTGAAAAGAGCATCTTATAAATAATTTCTAAATAAAAATATTACTTTCAATATCTGTTTTGTTTTTAAAATGTGTGAAGCCCACATTTCCCCATAGTACTAAGTAAAAATTATTCTTGTTATTAATACTGCTATTAGTAATTTATTTATTTTTCCTTTACCCTCACCACATAATTACTGTTGTTTACTCCGTAACTTATACCAGCAAAAGAATACAATGCATTTATTTCAAGTATATGAGTGCAGTAATAAATTTTATTTATTCGCCCTAATTTCTCCATGCTAAAATATTCCAAATTATATAATGTTTTTATTGATCACTAATAACAGTTAACTCTAAAAATAGTAATCTTATTATTAATTTTTTTTAATTATTGAACAGGAATAATATCCGACACAACTTGATGATAGTATTGTAATTTTTAATGGTTTATTAGGTCTTATCCAAGAATTTTTATTGAGTGGTTATTATAGTATATAGATGGATTAAGTTTGAAATCATCCATTTAAAATTTATGCTAGTATTTGATTTGCAAATATAATTAACTGCAATAATACCTACATTTTTAATTACCATTGCTATGACATTTCCGTTGGTAGCAACACTTAATTCTTATTTCGTAATAGTGGATAAAGAAATTCATTTCAAATGCAGTAGCTGAGGGAAGTGGGGATAGGAATAACAATTAAAAACTCTTATTACAACCAATGCCACCATCCAAATTAACTTATTTTACTTTCCCTCATTGGAATGGGTCTGCCTGGTATAAGTTGGTAAATGACGAACTGCCCTATGAACTCAAATGCTTGTTGTTTGTTTCCTCATTGGGTAGATGTAGAGCTTGATTAGCGATTCTCCTTAACAGATTACTCCAGATTTAACTCTAGACAGTTGAATATTACACACAAATACACATTAGGTCATTAATGAATTTGTAGTTCTTATGACGCAGAGGTGGTAAATCTACATCACATAAGTTGGCACAACTAACAAGGAGAACGAGATGCTATAATGAATAGCCACAATAAATAGAGATAATTGCATGCAAGGGTGCACAACAAATATTAATTGGGCACTCTAAATCTGCATGCGCACTCACCAGACAACATTAATGCTAGACGTTGTCGACACCAAATGCCAGTCACAAAAATGTGTAATACCTTGACTCAAATTTCATTGTACCTACCTATACTTTTAGCCTTCTCGATGGGGTTGGTGTTACATGAATTTACTTGTCAACAATATTGGATAGGATGATGCACATACACGCCGACCTCTTTAGACTAAAACTGCATCTTTATTTTTTTCAGAAAGTGGTACAATTAAAGGTCCATATCTTTCACTGTATTTTACAATCTAAGGAGACGGGTTGATTTAACTTTTAACCAGAAATATGACTTTCTATTATTTCATAACTATTCATTGTCATGTCCACAACCCAGCTCTTCTTCCACAAATCAGAGAGCTTTCTTATGCCACCATGGCAGTTTCCTATCAGCACATTACTCTCCTACCTAGCACTCTAAACCTAAACCTATCTGGGTCTTACACACATGCCAAAAGGAGATAAGGCGGTGGCAGCCATAAACCACCAACAAATCTGCCACTCTTTTGCATGTTTTCTTGCTCCTCAGAAAAACACTGCGTGAGGAATTTTTTTTTATATTCACCAACTGTCAGGCTTGTTCCAAATTTTATTTCGCCATAACATGAACCTTGTGGCTGAGATTTAAGGACAACATAGTCGAATAAAATGGGTTCAAAAGCAGGTAAAAGTGGTATGGAGGAAATGAAGTGTCTCAAAACCTCAGGTGTTTTGTATTCAACTGGCGCTTTCGATAATCTGAAAGAAATTCATGAATATCTTGCCGAAAATCTTAATATTTAAGAGGATTCACCCATTTCTAACCCTATTCCTTTCTTTGAACAACCATACCATTCTCTTTATTACAGCCATTATTATTTTATTTTAGCCATTTATTTTGCTTGTTCTTATTTATTTATTCCTCTCTGAATTTTAAATTTGATGGAAAGTGCAACGTTTTTGAAGGATCTGACTTTCATCCCCTAGACAAACCCAGTTTATGCACCTGAAGGGATAGAGGGAGGTGCTTGTTGCCCAAGATCAAAGGGCCTCTTTGATAGATTTATATAAAACGCCCTAGTTGTTGCACCAACTCATCAGGAGAGTAGCCTACAATAGAGGATAAATGGAAGGAAAGAGGTCGAAGGATGTAACAGATTCCCATCCTTACAAGGCGAAGAGGCAGAGCTATCAGTCTTGTTATCTATATTATTATTTTCTTGATAAACTCATCCTTTGTATCAGGTCAGTGTATTTTCATTCATTCCCTAAGAACATGGATTTATATATTTTTATTTATTTATTTATTTCTCCTCTCATCCCTCATTGTGAGATAAAATAAGCGAAACTTCCATTCATAATTCCCTTACATATAATTTTGGTTTTGTAATGTATTATATTGGAATCTATTTAACTTTTGTTACTTCTACTACCAGTGTGAACACAAAACTGTTTAACTTGTCTTATTCCATTGACAACATAGATCAAAGGTCTCTATAATCAATATAATAGTAACATTCAAAATATGCTTTACAAAACAATATCTTGAAAGAAGGAAGATGTCTCCAATATTTCCTTTAATTGTATTACAAAGTGAAGTATCATAATGCAAGCATTTTTAAATCAAAAACTTGTTTTCATTTGTTACAACATTTACCATTTTCCTACATAGACTACCATTATTACAACAATACATAGTAACTAAATGGCCAACAAACTAACATATAAAGGCTTACTCTATTACATAATTTCTTCCTATTGCAAAATATTAACTTTCATTTTACATTATTACTTGGGGTAAAATAAATGACATGCCAAATAGTACAAGCTAGCTCCTTCTCCATTTCTTTCATGTTACAATAATCGCTTACTTTCTATATTACCACTACTTTTAAGAAATACAATGCATAACACCCACTAAATAAGGCTTGCTCTCCACCCTACCATAATGGTGTCATGGAGCCTCGTGGGCTCTGGCCATACCCCCGAGCAAGAAATATTTTGACCCCAAGATAATGAATGGGGTCCTCTTATGAATGAATGAAAATATCACAACACTCATGTTACATACATATAGACTCTTCGCCCATTATATTCAACAAAAAAAATCCACATAGAAATATCACTCTCTTGCTACAACTAAACAAAGAAAATGGAAATAGTAAAACTTATCTTTTTGCTTTAAGCACTAGACTTTAGCTCTTGTATTCCTCTTTCCTCTCAAATGAATCCATTTGGATCACTCTCTTCCCAACATGACTCTTCTCCTCTTCTCATCCTTCCTACCATTTTCTCTAAGTTCTCCAAAAGGAGAAGTGGCTAACACCCCACCCATTCTTCATTTTCAAAATATATAGAAGTTTCAACTTGCAACTTTTGGATGAGAATGTGTGGAGTGTCCTTTTCTCCATAATGAGGGTCTTCCTTATTAAAGAAGATACATGCACCTGGACAATCCCTCAATCTTTCCACCCCATCCTCTTCTCAAAATTCGTCTCTTCATTATGAGGACTTTTTAGGGGTCAAATCATGTCCTTGGAGCACTATTGTATGCCTACTTGACCCCTATCTCTATGGTATAGACCCTAGGGGGTTTATTTTTGTATCCCCAACCAAATAAATTGACCAACAACCCTTTTTAAATCCCTATTCAAGGATTCATCCGAATTTCAATTTTAGATAGGGGTTCCTAAACCCTAACTCCACTTAAACCCACATGACTCAAAATTACATGCCCTCACAAACCAAAAGTAAGTTATACATTTAATATCAACCCTCACACCTTAACCTACCAACACATTAAATTTGTTTCTTTCTAAGCCCCAAAAGGGGTCAAATTCATAACCACAAGAAGATGTCTTTTGATTTGATTTTCGATGGTTTTCCCTTCTCGTACTGACATCCTTTCTTTCCTGCACATTACCAATGAAACCATAAACAACAATCATATATCACATAAATCCTCTAATTGAATATCCTAAGATTTTACTGTAAATAATTTCATTTAATACTTCCATTTATATCCCACACTTCATGAGTATTTAACACCTTCATGGCAGAAACAATGAAACACATGTCAAAATGAAATACAAAAATATTGTTACACAATTAAATTATTTATTGCCCACAATACCACTTACCACCTATTTATGGAAACATGTAACAAGTTAGGTTGGGTATTAATCACAGGAAAAGCGGGGTCTTACATCCCCCTCCCCTTAGCGTAGACTTCCTCGTGCAAGTCGGTAAGGTTTGGAACATAATCTCCATATAAAAACATACATTAATCTATCAAACATGCTAATTACATTACTTTCTTGAGGAAAGAACCAAAACATTCAACTATAAGCATGCATTAGAGGCAATCTCTTCCATGATTTAAACATTTGAATACATAGAACAAAATTTCCCACAATAGAACCTTTAGCAGATACACACTTAATTTAACAAAAGCTAATGACCATCCATGTATCTTTAATCTATTAAAAACATAACCAACTTCAATACAAAAAATATATATCTAAGTGAATTAACAACCTTTGATACACCTCAAAATTTCTTTGCACCATAAACATCATTCATGATGTTACAAAAAAATATTTTGTATCAATGGCCAATCATTTCTCAAAATTGCTAGCTTCACATTTTATCCAAATATGTTCTTAAGAAGATATTTTTCCTTGTAATCATGGCACTCATACCACGTCTCATGAAATATTACCTTGTAGATCATTTGTTACTGTCTTCCTCATATAGTTTGCAGGTATGTCACATCACATTTACTTGCAATTTTCACATGTACACACAACAATAGCAAGGATGCTCTTCCCACTTGGGTGCGCTTGTCCTCATATGAAGGATGCTCTTCACAATTCTTCTTATGTTTAATTATTATAAGGGGGAAAGGGAAAAATTTTCTATAGAGGTAGTTGGCACAAGATGTGAAAGATTTGGCAATAAATAGTTAATAAAGTAATAGTTATTATGTATAAAAAATAAATATAAATTATTCTTAAAGGCTAATTCTCATGTTTCTTTTCTTTTTTCCTAGTGAATAATAAATATACTTTTTAGTTATTTTAAATGGCTAAATTCCTTCCCCTTTTTAAGGGAGTAAGAACCGATTTGATCACTTGCTTGTTTTTAGGGAAGAAATATTCAAGTTAATAAATCACATAAAGTTAATATAGAAAAAAACACCATATTCTTTGTCCTCTTTTTCTCTTCCTCTTTCTTAAAATAAAATAAAAATCACTTAAAGATAATGATTTAAAGTAGCCTAAACCATACTGAGGAGAACTATGTACTTATTTCCTTAACATTCACATGAGATAATTTTCATATAACTATTCGTGAAAAACTATTGTATCAAATTTAATACAATAATAACCATATTAATTCATTTTTCTTTCAAATCAATATAAGATTTATGGCCCAAAATTCAAATCCTTAATATTATTTTTATTTAACTTAAATTGCACTCAGGCCATTCATCAATATTTAAACTCAACTCCAAGTATTTTACATGTTGGTTTTACGTGATAAGCATTTATTTAATTATTACTATATCTCATAAGTAAATCTCATAAGAAACATTACGTTACGTACTATAAATTTTGGTTCTTTTTTTTTCTTTTAAAGTAAATTCCACATTTAACATAGTGATGTGTTTATTAATCCATTCACAAACACTAACAATATTATTTATTTATTTTTGTTCTCTCCAATATTTAACAACAATTTTAACATTATCTAACCAAGAGAATTATGGTTATGAGATTGAAACATAGATTTGTACTAATGCCTATTTTTTCAACAAATTTAATGACATTATTTACTATTTGCTATCTAACATTTTATTACTAATGTACTAATCTTTCAAATTTATTGACCCAGCCTAGCATACTACCACTATCATATCATAATTTAAATGCCTTGTCTCAGCATTCAACTCAATAGGGAGATGGCCAAGATGGCCAATATCATGGAGTGAAAATACATCATACTCAGCTTGTCAATTGTCATGCCCAGCGAACCATTCTACACAGAATTAACTGTGGCGATTAATGTTCTCTCTCACTAAACTTTCTATATTACTGTGAATGGATTCTCTCGATTGATTTCCCAGCTAGATACTTTTTCCAATGGATTGAAACTTAATTGCATGTTCAGGAGAATAATAAATAATAGTGTCCCCCTTTTACAACCTCGAGCTGAATAGGCACCCACTTGTTATTAGCCAGTTAAGACTTAAATTGATACGATTTGGATGGTTTAGCTTCACAATAATTATCTCTTGAGTTAGTTGGTAATGAGATTATGCTTTTAATAGCATATTCGTAGCTCCCGTTAAATAAATAAATCACTTATACAGTTGGGTGGAAAACACCGACCTTGCTTTTGATGTTCCTCACACTAATGTTACATCCAACTAATCTAACCTTCTGCATGGATATTTATGGATACATCGACTACAATTGGGACTAGTAATAAATTTCAACCCAATCCTCCAACTGTTGTGTCAATTTTACCACTCACACTGAGCTTGCATTTAAGTATGATGTGGAACCATATCTTGACTACCAAATCTTTCACCATTATTACAAAGACACACTCCATTAATACCAAGGGCTACAGGTTTGCGCATTTACCCTTCGCTTAGCAGGATTTCTTCCTAGCTTCTTTTGTATATTTCTCGTTTCTTTTCTTATTTTGTTTCCTCCTTAATGACATTTGCGATCACAAGTCTGCAAAACTCATTTAAACAGTCATATTATAATGTCACATAATATATATTTAAATATGAATGAGGCATATCATTCTTCATGTATAATGTATCCCGGGGTTATAACATTGTACAAAGTAGTAAAAGGTATATATATTCTGGTATCTCCTCTACTGCTGGAGCTACCGTAAGCCTTGTGATCTTCAGTATATTGAGGAAGGCACATAGGCTGTAGTATTCCTTGAATATGAATGTGTAGGCAGGGACCTTCATATGCTGGATGAAAGGAAAAGAAAAGAGCCTTGAGTCTGTTTCACCCTAGAGGCTACAAACCTGGCAGGAGTGGAGAGTGAGTCCACTGCATGCATTGGATTAATTTTCCATTTAGGATATTTATTTAATTGTCACAATGTCTTTCTATTTCCTAATGGATTTATTTTTTTGTTGATGGTTCTCAACAATTTATGAAAAGGAATTTTTTCTCGAGTGGAGACAAAAATAAAAAGGATGATACTTCAAAGTGCCATTATGGATGTGCTATCTATCTATCTATCTATCTCTCTATATATATATATTAGTAACACCACAATTCTGATCATCTCAACTTCTCTTTCTAGCTGGTGCCATCATTTCTGTGACACACTATGTAATGGACTGCAACCAACAATGGCTCCAAGGGTCGAATAGCTTTGAAACCCCAAATACCCCAATGTCTTCCACCTATTTTAACGTTGCAACGCCATACATGGTAGTGGCATCCAAGTTATTTTTATTTATTTCTCATGTATTTGCTGTTGTATTGGGACATTTTTCAAACCCCTATGCTTTGTTACTTCTGCAAATTCTAAAAAGAAATCATTTCATTAGCAAATATAGCTTTGTTCATGTGTGTAGCTCCTGTGTACTATTTCCTATTATTTCAGAGTGAGTGAACAACACAGAGATTTAAATATTCACAGTTTAGGTTTGGTTGGCTTCGATCATTTCTCTTCCTTTTAATATTGTTAGGTGAATTTGCATAGTAGAGGAAAACAACTTGTTTTAATTGGTCTTTTTATCTATTTCCTTATAAATTTTGACATGAAGGTTCCCAATGAGAGTTTTGAAGGAATAAGAACATAGATGTCCACACTCCTTCAATATTCATATATCTACATGTACAACATAGTTGAAGACTGAGTGTGTTTGATTGATACTATCCACTTTTTTCTATAATATATTGAAAAATTCTAAGTTGCGGATAGAAATATCTTCATTTAATTTATAAATGAAGATATTAAAAAATATAAGGATGATTCCAATCTATATCTGATCCTTTTGTAAAAGCAATTCTTCTTAAATGAAAGGGAATTTTACAAACAAAAAAAAAATTAAAAGAGAAAACTCATGTTCCATTAAAATAAATTACATTTCAAAAGAGAAATTCCATTTTATTCTAAAAAGTAGGTAGATCATTACTTATTTCATTTCATTCAAGATTTCAATACTATTGTATACATGGTTTAATTGCATTAATAGGTGAAGCTAAAAAAATATTGAGAGCTACCAATTATGATATTGATTTTTTGATACATAAGATTTTTTTATTAATTAAAAAAGGAAACATACAGTCCATTTGCTATGTAGGAAATTTCAATATTTTGACCCAAAACTAGAAGCTACCATAATGCCTCCACCTAGAACATAGAATTTAACCATAGAAAAGATTTCAAAATTGGAAAAGCCACAGACTAACCCAAAAAAACCCAAATTCAAGCTATCCATTACTAGACTAGAGCAATTACTTACAAAAGATTTAAATCGACCAAATTATAGAAACCCATTTAACTTTGCAAATAACTCAAACTTTGTAACCTAGTCGACACCATTAGCTGCCATTAACCCTAACAGCTTCTTTAAATATTCCACTGCAACGACCACTATCATTCAGTGGCACATGAGAGCTGCCTTGCTTAGGTCCAAGAGGAAGGGGTAAAACCTTATTGCCTTGTCAATGCTCTGTAGAAGATCTAGATCACTTGGTTGTAGGATCTCGATACCTATAATCACCACCTTCAGGATCTCCTCCATGCCGCCAACCAAATCCTTCCTAAACAATTTCACCAACAGTTCCTTCGCCTCCATCTTGGGACGTGACTATCAAGCAAAGAAGCCAAGAAGCATGAGGAAATGTGTGAATTGTCCCTCCCATACTCCTTGTGCTCAACGTGACTAGAGCCCATAACCATCTTTACTGCTACAACATGAGGGGATCAATATACAACAAAAATTGCTTTAGCCTTTGGTTTATTATCTCTCTGAATGCAACTTGCCTCAACATCACCAGCAGGGAGATTGGAGTATCCGCTTCAAACCATGACAACCTCTCCACTAACATTGCAATGAAAATTTTTGAACACTCGACCATTATCATCTGCAGAAAACACTAGAGGCCGAGCACACTCCACCAACCAAAGCACCACCATAAACTAAACACCAACACCCAAAACATTTACTACACTACACAAACTGACCTCGCCTCCCAATAAATAAACCCAAATTCATCAAGCATTTCAATCTACACACGAGCGGAAGGTTAATTATTGGCAAGGCTAGTTGTCCTTCTCCAGTGATGTCATCCTGCATACCTAACTTTGTATGCTAGGCCATCATTAAAATTCAAGCTCAAACTACCCTTCATTAATGAGCAACTCGTAAGTTTATAAAAAAATCCTTATTTTATTTAATTCATCTGTAATTTTTTATTTGTAATTTGTAAAAAATAATTTGAAATAATCTCATATATATTATTTTCAAATAAAATTATAGTGTAAAATAAATAATGTACATTTAATTCCCAATTACGGGAAAAAAATTCTCATAATTAAACAGTTTAAAAAGAAAATTAAAAACTCAACTAATATAATATAAATAAAAATTATACTTACTAATTCTAAAGTTTAAAATGGAAAAGAAAATAAAAAATAGTACAAATCCTTATAATTAATTAAATACTAAACAAAAACAATATGTATATGCAAAAAGAATGTACATTATAATTCTCATTCTCATTATTGAAACAGTTTTAAAATTAAAAAAAAAATCAACTAATATTATCTAAAAAAATTATAATTACTAAATGTTCAATTTACTTGTTCAAAATTTTAAAATGGAAAAGAAAATAAAAAGAAGACAAATCCTTATAATTAAATACCAAAAAAAAAAGTACAATCCTTATAATTAAATACTTAAAAAAAGCAATATGTATATGCATAGAGTATTTTGTTAACCAAGTAGTTTGTAAATTACCAAGTAAGGAGTAAAACGATAG
>VDFB02196749.1:0-28380 GCA_007258455.2 Sequoia sempervirens | reverse complement strand
AGTGGCGGGCCTGTCCTAATCCGGTGGCGGGCCTGTCCCAGTGCTCTTTCTTCCCGGGGCCGCCATTTCCACACCGTTTATCCGATTGACTCCGTTCAAAGGCAGTTCTTGTCAGTTTTTCGTGCTCTTTCCAATGATATATACCACTTCATACTTTTGAGAAGTTGTCCGGGGCACCTTTTTCTTCATCATCTGCCTCCTCGAAGGCGGTATACCCTACCATTCTCTCAGTTTACTCGTTCCGAGTAAACATTCATCCGTTTCACATATCCTTTCATCATTCTGAACTCTGGTTCCATCATTCTGATCATCCGTTTACTCGTTCCGAGTAAACAATCATACATTTCACACCTCCTTTCATCATTCTGAACTCTTGATCATCCGTTTACTCATTCCGAGTAAACAATCATACATTTCACATCTCCTTTCATCATTCCAAGCTCTCGTCCTATCATTCTGATCATCTGTTTACTCGTTCCGAGTAAACGTTCACCCATTTAACACATCCTTTTATCATTCTGAATTCTGGTTCTGTCATTCCGATCATCCGTTTACTCGTTTCGAGCAAATATTCATCCATTTCACATCTCCTTTCATCATTCTGAACTCTTGTTCTATCGTTCTGATCATTCGTTTACTCGTTCCGAGTAATCGTTCATCCATCCCGATCAATCATTTACTTGTTTGGAGTATTCATTTCTATCATCCATTTCTCCAATCAAATCATCGTTTTCCCCATCCAAATCCCCTGAACTTTGTCTTGGGTTATTATCCAAATTGACCGAAGTGTCTGATCTGATCGTCATCATTAACATCCTCTTAGGATTGTTATCCATCCTAAGTTAATCATCGTTGGCCCAATCAATTCACCTTCAATCTCAAGGTGGATTCGGTGCTGCAATCATCCATTTATCCTTTAATCCATCAATCAGTATCCTAAGTCATCTAAGATAATCTCTGAACGGGATTTGTAGTCTCTTTCATCATCCATCAGTCGATCTTATCAATCAATCAATCGATCAATCTTATCCAACCCAATCCAATCACATCCCTATCCAATCACCTTTGACCCAATCAATCTACTTCCATCTCGAAGCAGATTCGGTGTCGTAATCATACTTTGATCATCCAATCCAATTGTCAAAATCAATCCCATCCAATCATTCAATCATCCTAATCTGAGCTTTAATCCAATCCCGATCTGAGCTTGTCCTAAATCCCGATTTGGGCCTTTGTCCATTTCCATCCAAAATCTTTATCCATCATCTTTATCCTTTCATCATCATGAATTCTTATCCTCCATCAATAGTGGTCAAGGGAAACCCTAATTACGTCGACGACGATAACGAAAGTCTTGTTGACCAAGAGGTATACGACATAGATCCCCTTGACACTATCATTGCTAGTAAGCTTTCCCCACCCACATTCCAAAATCCAATCACCCCATCGAGTTATCCCATCATGTCTTCATCTATGCCTAATCACACTCCTTATGCTACCTTTGACAAGGGATGTCCATCATATCCATCATATCCTTCATCTACATCATCCTCTTATCCAACACTCGCATCCTCTTATCCTAGTTTGCCGTCCACATCCTCCTATCTCAATCCTTCATCCGCATATACCCACTACCCCAATCTCCCATACCAATCTACTCACCCTAATCCTACATTCGCACCTTCCTATTCTAATCCAACATCCACACCAACCTATCCTTATCCTAATCTGACATCCGCAGTCCCCTATCTCCATCCACCACCTCAAGCTTCTCATCCTAATCCACCATCTCCATCTCCCTATATTAATCCAGCACCTCAATCTTCCCATCCTCATCCACCGTCCCAATACCCTTATTACAACACGCCGCCCATATCTTCTACCAACAATCCACCATCCGTGTCATCCTATCCTAACTCCCCATGCCCATATCCTTACCTTAATCCTCCATCCAGTCTTAATCTTCCATCTAATCCTAGTCCACTAATCCATAAACCTTCATCCACTCCCACCTCGCCACGTCAGCCTAGTGTATTCAAGTTTCTCCAAGGACTCATAACAAAGGAAACATCCCCCACTCCACACATTGCAGTCATGGAACCATGCCATCCCAACCCATCATCCATGGTCGCTAGTGACGAGACCCTTCTCCATCCAACACCTATCATTGATGATACCATCACATCCTTTGAATCCACTGAGTTCCCATCTCCTACCATCACATCATCTGAATCTACTAAGTCCCCATCTCCTACCATCACATCTTCTAAATCCGTTGAACCCCCATCTCCTACCATCACATCCTCTAAATCCACCGAGTCCCCATCTCCTACCATCACATCCCTTGAATCCACTGAGTCCCCATCTCCTACCATCACATCCTCTGAATCCACTGAACACCCACCCCCTACTCTGAGAGTCGTCGAACCTATCGATGACACCCAAATCCAATCCACTTCTTCCACTCCTAGTATCCATTCCCAAGAATATCTTGAATCCTCCATCCTTCCATCTTCCCCACTTGAAGAGTCCCCCCATGACTCCATTATCATACCTCCCGCACACGATGAGTCATGCCAAGAGCCTGATCCAAAGCATGCCAACATATCCCCTCCTCCAGATCAAGGTCCTACCATCCCATCTAGTCTATCACAAGATCACAGTCCCCCATCCATTCCATCCCATGATCCTCTTGACATCCAAGATTCTACCGCTCCATCTCCGTCTCCATTGCATAAGCCTGCTACCACAAAATCAGATCCTATCATATCCCCTACTCCCTCTCTAGATACAACCCATCCAAATGTTGCTATCCCATCATCTCCTTCTCAGGATCCCCCATCATCACCTAAAAATGCTATCCCCACACGCTTGCATATCCCCTTGGCACTCTCACATTCTTCCATGGTGGCCTCCTTGTAGACGAAAAACACAGTGTATATACCACCCATCATCCCCCACCTAATAATGGACTCGCATCATGTTTTCAGAATAACAAAAATCCTATCATGGATCGAATGCTCAAGAACATGAACTATCAAGGAAAAGGTCTAGGCCTTCACGAGCAAGGTATTTTAGAGCCCATCCAAGTCAAAGAACAAATCTGCATGCAAGGTCTTGGATCTATCCCCCAAGACTCACAATCTAAAGATGTTGGTACAACCTCTAGACATCCTCAATGAGCCTTTTCCAAAAGAAATGTTGGCTCTTCCCGTCGCTCTACCAAATCATATGCTGCAATCCCTCCTCCTCTATCGTATCACCCCAAAACAATGTCCATATTCCTCCTTCATCCGCTCCATCCATTTTGGGTCCTTACATCCCTCCATCCACAATCTTCCATCCTTCATCTCTGCATCCATTTTGGGTCCTTACATCACTCCATCCACCAGCTCCAGCCTTCATCTACTCTATCCATCTTGGGCCCGTATATCCCAAGATCACCTCCTCCATCTCATTCGCTCATCCATCCAATGCCTATCCATGTCATCCATCATAAACATCCTAATCAGGATCAACAAAGGCACATACCTAAACATCCCCCATCTACACGTAATCCCCATACTCCTACCTGCATTGCTCCACATCGTCCATCCCCTCACACCCATCCCATTGCTAGTACGAGCACTTTGGATGTCAGAGGAAAAATGCATCAATCTAAACACCCACATGAATCCAACGCTTCCCATGTCCCCTCTAAAAGACATGGTAAAGAAAAGAAAAATCAAATCCACAATCCAAATCAAACCCATCGGCCACAAAGGCCCACTAAAGCAAAAATCAAAACCATGTGGATCCCAAAGAAAAAAGATGCAATGCCATCAAATGAAAAATCTGTAAGAACATCCAAAGTTGCTAATCCAAAAGCTATCCATACTCACCTTTCATCTCCTAAGTCTGTTTTGGGTCCTCATGTCCCGAAATTCACCATTCCATCTCCTCCATTATCCCCACATTCTCCATCAATCCCATTATCTTTTCACATCCACCACCACATGTGCCAATGTTGATCCCGAACACATCTCCCCATCACATATCCACCCCATCATTCTATCCATACCCTTTCCAGCATCCCATCCATTACCCCACATATCTCCCCCATCAAATCCCCCTAATTCATCCTCTTACATAATCCATTTATCCTCATGAGTTGTACCAACATCGATGGTCGATTCGAGACACTTGGGCTCTTAATGCCTAGTATAGAACTTGATGTGAGTCCTCCATCCATATCTTATTGCATTTCTTCCTGAAATCCCTTATTAGCCTCCCTATCCTTATCCATCCCCTTCAGCATACTATCCAAAAGTCCAAAATCCAAAGAAGTCAAAAAAAAGTCAAAAATAAAATACAAAATAGTAAAGAGAAATAATCCGTCCAATGGTGAAAACTTGGAAAACAAGCGCCTTGGACAAGTACCATGATGAAAACCTGGCAAACAGGCGTCATGCGTAAATCCCCATCTACACTTGGGGGCAATTTCCTGATTTGCATTCCCTCCATCCGCTACGCTTCCTTCTACACTTTCGGCTATGCACCCATCTTCTTGCTATACATCGTTTTCATCCATCCCCATCCATCCTATCAAGCTTACGCATCCTTCTTGGCATATCTCATTTATCCCAATCCTTCCATCCTCCTTGTGATATTGATAACAATGGGGCAAACATATACGCATGCTTTGGGCACCTCTTAGCATAATCACCTCATCTGCACACTATCCCAACTGTCATTCGCACTCGTCTATCTTCCTGATCCACCCGTCATGCTACCTTCCATGCATCCTATCTTCATCCATCTCACTCTTTTATCTTCCCATCCACTTGTCTTCCATCCCTCATGCCTCCTCGCACATGACATATCTAGAGTGGGGGCATCTATCTTCCTTTGTAATGTAGTCCTTGGAGACATTGTTCATTCCATCCAAGAACTCCCTTCCATTCCCCTCTCCTCATTTCCTTATCATTATATCCCCATCTCCATCCTCATCCTCCCATCCAATCCACCCAAACAATCATTTTCCTCCCCACATCCTCTCCCCTCCTCCCATCTCATAATCCCTCGCAACCCAATTCCATCTACCTCTCATCATCACTTCTTCTTTTACACATCTTTTCAATCTTGCTATAGCCTATATCTCATCATTCATCATCTCATCATCCCATCCCTGAGCTTCGTGATCACCACCATCCTCCAATCCAATCCCACTGGTCTATCTTGTCCCATCGTGTCGGTCCAATCATTTTAACCTCTTATCTAGGGTTATCTCATCATCTTTCATCCATCACTTGTCTTTGGCATGCCATCGAACTACGTTGCCCCTGCGCTTTCACGTAGGCAAGGTCGATCATTTGATCTGCCCCCTGGGTTCCATCATCGGTCTTTCTGTTCTGTCCATCCAATCCTCTATCATCTATCATGTTCCATCCATCATCGATCGATACTGTCCACTTTTCTCCTGTTCTCCATCCTATCTTGGTCATCCATCAAAATCTCCATCATGGTCTGTCATCAGCCTTTTGTCGAACTACGAGGGCTCTACGCTTCCACGTAGGCAAGGCTAATCTTTGATCGGCCCCCGAGCCCCTAGGTCGCTAGGATGTGTCAGTCTTGTGTCATGTCTCTCGTGTGTCGTATCATCAAGCTACACCCTTATCTAGCTGGATTTTAACAAATGAGATTCACTTGTATCATCCTATCCAATCAGTTCTGAATATCCTACGTCATATCAATCTTTTAATTTAGTATCCATCATCGGTCTCAATAGGATGCATCCTTCCTAACAGACCTCATCAATCCCATACATCCCCTTGATTGATCCTATGGCAAAGGAAATTTGAAATTGATTGTGATCTTTTGATGCTTTTGACTTTTGTTTATCATTTGAGCTCCCTATCATCACTTGTCATGGTTGCCTTGATCCATCATATCATGGTGTGCTTTGACTAGTCAACATAGGGGTGTATCTTGATCTTTTCTGTCTTCTCGGTTGTCCCGTGAGTACCCACCAGATCCACGAGGGTCATGATGCAGGAATCCTTGATATTAACGTGGTTATCCCAATGCACGGCCCGACCGGGTCATCCATGACTTTGGTGGGATCTTCTTCTTGTTTATTATGTTGTTTTCTGCATTAGACACTAATCCGCCTTGGTTCTTCATACCCTGGCGTCTTGTGTCTTATGCTATAGCAAAAATCAGTGCTCCGATGATGGCAAATTGCATTTAGATTGCATTTCATCTCTCATCCTCAAATCCCCCCCATCCATTCATCCTTCATCATGTTCCCCTCCCAATCTTCCATCACATTGCATCATCTTCTTCAACTCCCCTTGATCATCTCATCCATTTCAAGAGCCCACCCCTGTTCTCTTGAACCCACATGTCCTCTCGAGGGGCATCCTTAATCCCTAATCTTCATCTTCACTCCCATCATCTTTCTTCCTTGTCACTTCTTTGATGACTGGGGCATCTTTCCCAATCTAATCATCTTCTTCCTAGGGATATCTTTTAATCTTCTTTGAAATGATGCTGCCAAGTAACACCATCTCAAGAGGGGGCCAAAATGTAGATGTCTAGAATTTGGACACTTAATTTATCAAATTCATCCCCTTTCATCTTATTTTTCGTTAATTAAGTAATACTCCTATTATTTAATTAATATCTTTAATTCTGCCAAATCCCTAAGGTATTTAATCAATAATACCTTATCTCTTTAATCCTCCTTCCATCAATTGAATTAAATAAATATTCCATTTATTTAATTCCTTCATGTCACATCCTCCATCATTTTTATCTTATCCTAATCCTTCTTCTAATCTCATCATTAGGATGTGCACATGCCTAATCCTTGATTAGGATGTGTCACATCCTCCAACTTTTGCAAGTTGGCCTCTAACCTCTCTTAGCCACCTAACCATCCTCTAATCCTTCACTAACTAGTCTAATCAATCTCTCAAGGAATTTTTAATTCCTTTTATCCTTCCAAGGAATATTAAATTCCTTTTCTCTTCCCCATGTGATCTTTGACTTGTCACATCAAGTCACATGTGAGATCTAACTCTCTTCTAATCTTCATTAATTAATCTAATCAAGTACTTGCACAATCCTAATCACCCACTTTAGTCAACTCTCCCCATCCCCCAAGGAATTTTTAATTCCTTTTTATTTATCCTAGGCTCCTCTCTTCCCCATGTGAATTTTTAATTCACCTTTTAATCCCCCAATGCACCCTTTGGAATTTAAAATTATTTCCCATCTCCCCATGTGAATATTTGAGGAATTTTTAATTCCTCACATGTCCTCTCACCCACATGGGGACAAGTACCTCCTTTATGAGGAGATCTTGTCCAATCCCAAGGTACTTTGTACCCCTCTCCATGTCATGTCCTTCTCCTTCCACCTCATGTCCACTTCACCTTTTAGGGCTTCATCACATGCCACATGTCAAGATGTGAGGGCTTGTGAGTTTCAACTCACCTTAGCCCTACATCTTGATATTTGGTGGATCAATCTCAACCGTCCATTTCCCCTAGGATTTCCCAAAAATCCTATAAATACCCCCTCTTTTCTCTCATTTTGGAGAGATCACTTGTGCTAGCCAAACTCTTGCAGTTTTATTTCTCAACCTCTACTTAGCCATTTTCACATCTTCATCCATTTGCATCCATCTTCACATCCTTATCTAGCTTGCATCTTGCCATCCAAGGAGCATACACATCCAAGATCGAAGGGCCAACCAAAGGATCGACTCAACGCAAGGTATAAAGTTCCATTTCGTGGCTTTGTCTTGTTTTGTTTCCAACTTAGGCTAATCTCGAAGTGTAGGTTGTTTTAGTTGTTTATTTGTGCTCTTTAAATTGTTGCTTATTTTCTAACACCTATTTCGACCTATCACAAATATAAACACCTAAAATTATTGACACCTAACCACATTTAAATTTAGCCTATCGTAATGTACATTAAGCAATTCAATTATTTAATTAATTTTCCTAATCATTCTTTAACCATTAATTAATTAAATAAAAATAATAAATAGTTGATTAGTCCATCCTTTATCCTTATTCCTAAATAGTTCACCTTTTATTATATAAATTGAAATTTAGTTAATTAAATCCTACCTTCTTATTTTTATCCTACAAGAATTAAATAAATATGAACTATTTATTTACTTCCTCCATTTTCTACTTCAATCTAATTAATTGATTAAAACCAAATATTTAGATAACTAATCCATCGTGCATTTCTAAATATAATTAATTACATCTAATCATGCTTATCTCTAAAATCTTACATCAAAATCATAGTCATCCATTTATTTTAAAAAATTCTAACCTCCATCTTATACATGTGATCCCTCACACATGTGAGAGGATTCATATGTCTGCATCCCTTATCCCTATGTGATATCTCACACATATAAGGGGAGTCACATGTCTCCTCCCCTATGTGTTCTCACACATGTGTGAGAGGACACTTGTCATAAACCCTCTTTCTTATCTATTCTCAAACATGTGTGGGAGGACACTTGTCATAATCTGTATTTCTTATGTATCCTCACACATTTGGGGGGATTCAATTTCAACCCTTAGATATAGTCAAATCAATATTAGACCTTTAGATCTCCTTGATCCTCCTCCACCACAAGGACACCAATTCTAAGGTGCCATTTGGATGCCTCTCATCGAACCTCATCTCCCAAGATTTTTTAGCCTTTGATCTTCAAATCAAATCTCTCCTAAGCCATTTGTAACAAGCTTCTCCATTGAAAAGTCATTCTTTCAAATTGAAGAGAAACCACATCAAAATATCATAACAATAGAATGTTAAGAGGATTGTTGAGAGGTCATTGGAGACTTATTAAGGTTTTGGGCATTTTGTTCTCTTAAATAAACTCAAATGAAGGTATATGTAGAGGCAAGGTATAAAGGTTTATTCTTTACATTTGAATCTTGTTTCTCCTCCTTGATTCTTATATATACAATATGTGTCCATGATAATAGATAAAAAATTATTGGAGTGTGAAATTCCACTGATATTATATCTTTACAATAATCACAATATTGTTGGTTTAAACAAGAATATTTTTGATAAAATATACCAATCACTTACCAAAATTTCCTTATTTCTTCTAATTATGTTGAGAGGTGTAAATTTTTGTAATGATAGAGAAATAAATCATGTTGTGATTGTGAAAAATAATTTAATGAAAAAATATTTAAAACCAACATTTATTTTTTTAATATAAAAATCTTAACTAAAACAAGGAAGTAAATATTTAATTAGTTGATTTTAAAATAAAATAAAATAAATTCTTGAAATAAAAGCAAAATAAATAATATAATAGATAAAATAAAATAATTTTTAAATAATTTGAGAGTAAAATAAATTTAAATATTGAAATCTATCAGCTTTCTTATATTTTTACGTGTACCAAAAAATTATAACAAAAACTTAAATAAATAAAATAATTTAAAATTCATATCTTTATTAGTTTTAAATAAAATTAATTTAAATTATATATACTAACTAAATAAAAAATTGAAACACTATAAAAATGCTCTTTATTATACTTTAAAAATATATCTACTTATGTCTCCTACATATTTTTAACTTCACCTCTAAATTCTCTTGACCACTTTCCCTTTTCGATTATGTAATAGCCTCCTTTTTCAACTTTTACAAAGAACTTTAGTAGGTAGTAAGCACTCTCTTTTGTTAACAATTTTATCAACTTTTAAAACTTTTCATTTTGTCAAATTTGCACACCATTGAGTACGTAAAGAAAGAAAAGAAAATAGCGATCTTAGTAAAATCCATACTTGACTATTATGAAACCTAATTTTTGAAATTTCTTATTAGTACTTATTGACTTGGAAAGGTTTGTAAACATCAGTACAAGTGATAGTGAAATCACAATATCTTTCATGAGATTATATATCTTTATGAAAAATAAATTAACGTTTCATTTTCTCCTTCAAAAATTATTACATCATTATTTATCCAAAAACTATTTCAGAACTTTCCTTAAATTTGAACAAACTTTTAACTTTTCTCTACCATTGTAAAAAAATGATTAAATACATATAATAATATTATATTTTTAAATAATAAAAAAACATATAAAATTATATTATAAAGATATAATTTTACATTATTAAATATGAAAATTATTTATCACTCAAATAATTATTCAATACCCATCAATAATTAAAAAATATTTAAATATTAATCAAGAAAAATTACACAACATTAATACAAAATTACTGAAACTTACACTACATTAACACTTTAAACCATAAAACTAACGCTAAATACAAAATCAGAGATGCACTCTAATACGAAGCCATGCCGGGCCAGTTTTCCTGCGGTGAAGTTAAAGAAGATGTTGGCGTGTTGCTTATGGAGCTCGAAGATCCTGTGCTTTCCTGCAGCATCTCCTTGATGTCCGTGAGACGGGCAACAACTTCTTTCATGGTTGGTCTACAGTCCCTTTCTATAGCAAGGCACTCAAAGGCCAATTCAGCAACTGCAGCAACCGTGACCTCCACCTCATGATTTCTTTCAATTTTCAGATCTGGATCGACCAATTCATCCAACAGACCTCTTCTAATCTTGTCTGTGGCCATATTAGCAAGCTTGATTTCACTTCTATTTCGCATAACATCCACCGCTAATTTGGCAGAGATGATCTCCACCAAAACAACTCCTAAGCTGTACACATCAGACTTTTCAGTGAGCTGGAAGCACTCATGGTACTCTGGATCAACATACCCGGGTGTACCTTGCGGAGCAGTTGTGACGTGTGAGACATTCATAGGCACCAATCTGGAAAGCCCAAAATCTGCAACTTTTGCTCTGAAATGTTCGTCAAGAAGAATGTTACTGGATTTAACATCTCTGTGAAATACAGGCGGATCGATGTTGTGGAGATACGCCAAGGCCTGAGCAGTCTCTATGGCAATGTTTAAGCGAGTTGCCCATGGCAAGCCTCTGGAAGTTCTTCGGCTCCCATGAAGGTGATCAGACAAGGTCCCATTTGATACAAACTCGTAAACAAGTAGTAGCTTTGGACTCTGAGGGTACGTACAGCCATAAAGACGAACAAGGTTTGGATGACACAGGGATGACAATATTTGTACCTCGTTGATAAATTGTTCAACAGTTCTGGAGCTCTCCTGATAAAGCCTCTTCACTGCTACAGCTCGTCCGTCCACAAGTTTACCCAGGTATACCACGCCAAACCCTCCATCTCCAAGTTTGTTCTTCTCGTCAAAGAAATTTGTCGCCTGCTGTAGTTCTTGATAGGGAAATATGGTCAAACTGCCTATCATATACGTTACATGACCTGCTTCCATGTCACCTCCCTGATAATCACCACCAAACTTGCGGGTATGAGCCCGCTTTCTTCTCTTCACATACAAAATGCAAAGCATTGCTAGTGTTGCGATCAGTGCGACTCCTCCCATGGAAGTGCCTGTATTAGAACCTTGTAATTAAATATTACACTTTTATCGATAAAAAAATATTATTCATCATTAAACTAGGTTATAGTCTTATAAAAATGAATGAAATAATGTAAAAGATGAACAAACTGAAGCATTTCCCACACATATTTATCATTAACTAGGTAATAATCTTGAAAAATGATTGAAATAATGTAAAAGATGAACAAACTGAGCAATTTCCAACACATATTTAGCTTTGACGTAAAAAATGCGGACAGTAAAGAGGAAGGAATGCTTACCAAGAGCAATAGCAGTACTATCAGCAGTGTTAGACCCACCTGGATGGTCTCAATTATAAATAATGCCAGAGATAGTAGTTAGTATTATGCTTAGAAAATATAGAAGAAAAAATAAAATAAAATAAAAATTCTCTCGATAGACATAAAAATTTGATGCTTTTCATTCATCTGCCAATTAAGTAGACAAGGAATTACGACTTTTACCAGGGTTCAACGATTCGCAACTCAATTTCGTCAGATTTTTTTGTGTCGGAAATACAATCCTCTTTCCTTGGTCCGCAATCCTCACAGCCTTCGCTGAAATTCCAACTTATTTCGAACCCCCACTTTATTATTATTTGAAGCCACGTTCGATTACTTCTGTCGAATTTTTGAACAGGTAGATGCACTAATGATTTACAGTAAGTACCCAAATTCAAGTCTGAACTGGAAGAATAGTACCAACCCTTATTACATTCTAAAGCATACGCATTAGTGGACAAGTACTCTCTGCTCTCTTCTTTGCACTCTCCCCATAGACTTAAATTCATGTAATCATCAGAAATACGAAACTGAGTGCTAGACCAGAATTCCATTGTATGGTTACTGTTCGACGGGTTGCATGTATGTCTCCACATATTTCTATCAATTATTCTAATGTGATTGATGGGAACCCCTTTCTGGTGGTCAGAAGGTGTCACTAGATAGTATTGGTAGCCACTGATGTTAATTAAAGGCTTATTCACTCGATGATCACATTCAAGCTGAAGAGCAGGGTCACCGCAGCCGCTGTTCTTTCTTCCGAAGGGATATTCGAGCGAATGATTCCCACATTTGAAGGCTTTTGGACAAGCTTGAGATGAAGCAGCGAGGCATGGCATGAATATTGTGAAGACAAGAAAGAGGAAGCGCCGGCGGTATAAAGCGCGTAGAGTGAAATGCTGAGGATGGCATGGATGAAGAAGCAGTCCTTCCATTTTCATGTACGTTACAACAGTGAGAAGAAAACAACTAGAAATGAGGTGAAGAAGGGAACATGAATGACAGTTTAATAGAAAAGAAAGAAGGTAGGAGAAACCACGAAAATGAAGTGTGTGGAAAGGCATAACAAATATAGCGCAGTCAATACGCCAATTTGACCTTACTTTTGGTACCGACATGAAGAGTCGGAGTCAATACCCCAGTTTGACTTTGAATCCTGATAAACTGTGTCCACACTTGAATCCTGATAAACTTCAGGATTCCACACTCGAATCGCGCATATGTATTGACTTCCTGAATTCCACGCGTTTTTTTTGACGCATGATAACAAAAAGATTTGAATTCCGCGAGAATTACGCTTAGTTTGACGTAGAGTTGAAGGTCGCACATCATTATAACATTATGTTGAAGGCATTTAGTAAAAACTAGCAATTGCATTTTAGGTGTGCAATGGGGTACGTCAATAATTGTATAGCTGTATTTGAATTTGTGTAGACATATTGGTTAAAATAGAAAAAAGTTTATATAATCTAAAAAGACAACACATAAAAGAAAGAAAATGCAAACAATTATTTGCCTTATTTGATTTTGTATAGACATATTGGTTGAAATAGAACAATGTGTATGTAACTTATAAAAACAACAGATGGAAAAAATTAAATGGAAATAATATACAAAAAAGAGAGAACTTCAAATTATGCGATATAAAACTGTAGAATAAGGATATATTTACAATGATGAAAATCCAGTGTTTTTATGGAATGTTTGATTGCCATTACAAGAAAGTATGCAATTGAATACACTAGTATAGATATATATTTATTTTAAATAGCATATTGAAATTTTTTCAAGTACACACTATAGCAAAGTAAATTAGGAAGACATAAAAAACATTCTTTAATTAAGGAATAGATTTATTAATTCTTTAACACTATTAATTTTAGCTACATTTTAATTCTTTTTCTTATTGCTAATTTTGAATATTTACATTTATATTTGAAAAAAATAGAAAATAGAAGATGAAGTAGCTATTTTCTAGACACTTGATTATAAATAAAGTAAAATAAAACTTAACTTTAATATTACCAAAAATCCACTATTTTCTAGACATATAAGAGATTTTCTTTTCCAAAAATCCACTATACTATTTAGAATCGAACTTAGGGTGGGGTTCCATCGAAGGAGGCTTCTTAAAAAATTTCAGTGAGTGTTGCTGAGATTTTTTAGGATTATTTTAAATTGGGTGGTCTCATGAATTTTGTATCATAGTTTAAGCTTAAAAGTTTAAGCTCCTTTATTTATGGAAGTTGTGGTCTCATGAATTTTATTATTTTGAATATTCAATTCAGCAACTTAAATAAATATAGAATAATAAAAAAATAATTGGTGAGAATTTTAAAACTTCATATAATTGACAAGTGGCAAAAACAAATCCTAAGCTGGTGGGGAAATTTCTAGCCCCACTCCTTTTGCACCCACTTAAGTTTTTGATCTAAAAAGTAAGGGCTGCTATTGTTGAGGAAAAGATTCTAATTTATCTTGTAGTATTATATTTTTTTGCTTCATGAGACTCCTTGCTCCTTCAAAATAGATCCCCAAGCCCCCCATAACACCTCACCCTTATTCAAATTTTAGCAAAAGTGAGTTAAAAAATGCTTTGCCATCCCTCTTCACCCCTTGAGGAAGCTACGGTCAACAAGAGCCTAGTACCGTTTGATCTCAATTGCTTTAAGAAACTTTCTCTCTCAACAATAGAACTATTAAAGTAAGATGAATATTGCAAAAGATGATCCTAAGTCTAATTTTGGACGTCTTGTAAATAGTGCACAAGTAATTTAAGATGGATCTAATAATGAGACCCGAAATGCTAGACCTTAAATAACCAAGATGTTTGATGCAAAAGACTTTTAAAAATTGGAAAACCATGCTTAAATAATTTTTGAAAATAAGAATATAGAAAACTTTCCAAAATATACCAAGTTGCATGTTTTTTATGGAGATTCCCAACCTCTAGAGGGAGGCAATTGATGTTATTTTGCATGAAATAAAAGAGATTTAAAATTTTTTTATGACAAAACCAAATATTGAATAGACAATATGCCAATTTGAGGTCATAGGCCTGGCCTAAATTTATACTTGAAGATTTCTTCACACATTAATCTTTATTTATAATAGTCACCGTCCAAAATATCTATTGGTTCTACTTTTGACTATTGAATTTAATGTTTAAAAATGGACTAAATTTCATGTGTCATTAAACAAGGATAATATTTTATATTAAAAATATTTGTTAATGAAACTTTATAAAAAATAACTATTCTTTTAACCAAATGCCTTCTAGAAGGATTCGTTGAATCTAGAAAGAAATAAATTATTTTTTCAATTATTCTTTGAAATTCTAGAGGCAAGCAATTGTGCATACAAAATTTAAGAAATTTGTAACCCTATAAATCATAACATAATAATATATAATAAAAATCATAACAAAATACAAATCTGTATAAATCAAATTATGCGCATAACTCAAATATAATATATAATAGTAATAAGTATAATTAATTTTCATTTTAATAAACATAATCTAAAACCCTCATCAAAACCTTATTTTTAGGTTGCAACTTGCCAAATTGATACTGATCGATAATAAGCACTTTTTAAGGTGCCTAACATTATTGTTGTTCAAATCTACGAGCCCACCAGCCTAGCAAAAGCACAATGCCTGCAAGCGTAGTAGCCTAGAGGGGATTTGAACCTTGGTGGCAACATCACCAAGCAAGTGTTTCAATTGTTGCATTATATGGGTTACCCCTATTTTTATATTATTTTTAATATATATTTAATATTATATATATTATACATTTTTATTATATATTATATAAATATAATATAATTTTTAATATAATTATTTATATTATTTTTTAATATATATTTTATTATATAAATTATATAAATGTAATATATAAAATATATATATTTTAAATAAAAGGGGTAAAAACTTTATTGAAAGCAAGAAATAAACAGTACCAAGGTATCTAAGAACTTGTAGACCCCAAAGAAAGAAATCATGAGAACACCCAACCAAGACATCAACCACCATCGACACTGCCAGAAACACCTTATCCATCATATCACCAGTAATGACCCTCTCTAATTCCTAACAATAATCAGGGGATAATTGTCCCCACTCCCCAATCTTCCAATCATTAGCATGCTCTGAAGCCCATTTAGCCAAACAGTCAGCAACCCTATTCCATTCACACAGAATGTGGGCAAAAGAAACCACTTCTAGTGTAGAGCATATTTGCAAAATCTGACGAACCACCAAGGAAAGCTGCTAATTAACCTCAACTACCTTCTGCTCAAGTAACAAATTAACAATAATATGTGAGTTAGATTCATAAATAATTCTACGCCAACCCAAAGCACAAGCACACTCAATAGCCCTGAGAGTTGCCAACCCCTCCATAAGGTTGTTAGAATGTTTCCCTTTGTGAATGGAGAAAAAGAAAATAACTGACCCAAAACTGTCTCTTCTAACTCCAATCCTAGTAGGCCCAGGATTACCCCTAGAGGAGCCATCCGTATTGATCTTCAAAACATCCGCCAGAGGAGGAAACCATCTTCCAACCCTTTGAACCTTTTTTTTAGCCCACCTACTTCTCTTGACACAAGAAGAGACAAAAGTCAACCCTTGTAAGCTCAATCTATTTATAATATTATCATCACTCCTTTCCAAAGGATAAGCCACATCACATTTGGCTTCCACCATCTCTTGGATCATACCAACAATTTTGTGTCAAACCTGTTGAACCATCAACTTATCCCCATGACAAATCCTATGATTCCTTTCCAACCAAATTTTCCAAAGGATGAAAGTAGGACCAATGCACCACACAATTTGGAGGAAAGAGGCCTAGGAAGGAGGTCTTCCTAGACTACTCCAGAACTCAACAAAGGAAGAAGCATGAACACATGTATGTTTCCAAACACCCCACCATAAATTCCAAAGCAATATAGAATAAGAACAATGAAAACAAAAAGTGGGAAGAATCCTCCTCATTGCAACCACACAAAACACAAATAGAGGGACCCTGGAATCACCACTTCCGAAGATTATCCCATGTCAAACATCTATTCCAAGCTAGAGTCCACACAAACACAATTACAATTTGGCCATGAAAACATGTTCCACACTTGTTTCCACCAAGGGACCTCCACCCCACCAAACTTATGAGCCAAAAACTCCTGATACCCACTAGCCACAGTGAAAACACCCTTAGGATTCAAGCTCCAAGCTTGAGAATATCCTTATCCCTAAGGGAGCTGCATTATCTACCAACCAAAATATTTTGAAGCTCAACACAATCCTCCTCCGACCCAACCATAGGCCAATCACAAGGATCCTTCCACCTAGCCACCTCCATCTACCCACAAGGATAACAAGTCTTAAAATCAATCACCCTTGACCAACCAGCCTCCTAGAAGCATTGACAAAAGATTCAACACATTAGGATATTGGCACAAAATGGGGGGAAAACTGTCCCAAGAATCTGACCAAAAGAGGGCCTCAGCCCCCTATTACATATCCAAAACAAGCCCTCCTTAATCAAAGTAGCCCCTTTCTTAAGCGTTCCCCAAATCATTGAACCTTTCCCCACCAGATGATACCTTGGAATCTCTTCCTTCAGAACCCCTAGAAGGTACTTGTGAGATAAATCCTAGCCCAGATATGATCCCACTCCACACACCACCTCCAATAAATATTTACAACCAATGCCAACCTAGAACAAATCGACTACTACAATCCAAGACCCCCAAACTACTTCGGGCTACACATAATATCTCACTTCACATGGCTCCACTTACAAGAGGACAAGCTACCTGCCCATAAGAATTGTCTAGCCAGATAATCAAAATCCTTCACAAACCCAACTGGAGCCACCTGGAGCATACACCTATAAATAGGAAGATCTTACACCACAAATTTAAGCAGCTAAACACACCCAACAATGGACAACCATCTATGAGTGCAATGATTAACCTTCACATGAAACTTGTCCAAACTATTCTGTCATGCCTCCCTAGGTAAGCTACTAGGAGAAATAGGAATGCCAAGATAAGTTAAAGAGAGAGATCCAATCTAAAACCTCAAGACATGAGAAATCCTTTGCTAAATAAGCCATGAAGTATTGAAGAAAAAAACTTGAAGATTTATCTTCATTAATCAATTGACCAGAAGAAACCAGATAAATATCCAAAACCTTGAGCAAATTTGTGGCTTCTCTGATCTTAGTCATACCCATCAAAGAAGTATTTGATGTAGTGACATGTAGGTCCTTGATCTAATCAACATAATTTGGAATGTTTTAACCACCTCTGAAGTCTTCAAAACCCTCTCTAGGGTTACCTCCTTTACAACTACCCTACTTGCCTAGTAGGTTTCTAGACCTTCCTTTTAGGTCTTAAGTCTCAACCAATCTGCCAAACCCACAAAATATGCACCTTCTTGAGCACCCATTACACCCAACCAAAGCATATCATGAAATATCATATGGTCACTTTGGACCAACTCCACTTAAACTGACTTTTTATGTTGAAAAGGGCTCACATTAGCCCACTTTTACAAAGGAACTCACCTCCAAACTTTTTGCTAACTCAAAATATCATTAGAAAATCCTCAACTGCCTCCAAAACCTTAGATTCTCCAACCTCTAATCCAAAATTCACTTTCTAGAGTCCCATTCCATGAAACCATCCTTTTCTTCCAATTAAACAAGGGTTTATTGAAAAATCCATATCCAAGCCACATGCAACCTTAAAACCACTTCAAAAACACTTGATATAACTTGGAAAAGGTTAATACTCCTTCATATTATGCTTCCCCCAAAATTTACCCACTTTTACACTCTAAAACCTCACTTTTCCATTCAAAAACCCTCTTTACTCAACTAGGGATTCATGCCCAAACATGTAATTGATCTCCCATAACCTTGAAAAGATTCAATATCATCAATATCCACCTAATAACACTAATTCCATCATATTCAAGCTTGTTCTTAATCAATTTCCTCTTTTTACCATTTCTAACCTTACTTTTTAGGCCTAAAATCTGAACTTTCAATTAGGTAGCGTTGTAAAACTCTTCAAATGACCTTGCCAACACTAAATCCTTACTCCTACAACTTATCATACTTAAATAAGTCCCATTCCACTGAATTAAAATATGTATAGTAGGTGGAATGGCCTTTTATTACATATTAACCCTTAAACCCTCAAATCATTAATTACAGACCCAGTTTCAGAAATTTGTGTATGAATTGCACTAAACTCCTCAAGATTCCTCCAAATCAGATGCAAACAAGAGTTTACTCACATTTCCACCTAATTAAATGCAAGAGAGAACAAAGAAACTTTGTATGGGAAAGTACAGAAGCCTAGAATTGCAAAAGATCAGAAGTTCCTGAGGAAAGAACAAAATTTCAAGAGTTTATTATTGATTGATCAACCAAAACCTTACAAAAACCCTTCACAATGAGTTCAGTCACTTGTTTAAAGAATTCTCCCTCAAAACCAATCAACTCAACCTCCTCAACTACCTTTCCAACCAACTTGATCGTTGGCATTCCCTCCAATTTTCAAATTTTGCACTTTACAATATTTTGGAATGACAACATTTTTCAATTTTAGCAACATTTGCATACTGACCCACCTTGAACCTAAAGACTAAATTTTTTTTACAAGATGGCCTATCATGGCCTTATTTGACAAAATCTTAACTCATTCAACCTATCTAGACTTAATTTACAAAATAGAGAAACATAGTGCTTTGCACCATTCGCCCGGCCATGAAATCTTTCCAAGTCCCTTGGAAGTCTTCAACTCTTTGACCTACAATAATCCTTTGATCTTCTACTCTTTGATGCTCCTCCTTGTTCTTTCAATAGCTCCATCTTGATCTTCATCTTCACCTTTGGCTTGAACTTTTCCATGCAAAGTAGTCCTCTTCTTGCCTTATCATCTTGAATCTGCACCTTCATGTTCTGATTTGTCTTTATCTGCTTCATCTGTCTGCTTCCACTTTTTCCTTCTGCTTCATCCATTGCAAAATAGCTCTCACTTTTTCTTTCCTTTTTCATCTTTACCCTTGGTTTGACTACCATAAAAAATATTATCAAAGAAGGAAGTAATAAAGAACTTCCTTCACTCTTTGCCTCTTAACCTTTCTCTCAACAAATATTTCCTCTACACATGTCCTTGCACTTGTAAACAAACCTTTCTCAACTATTTTATGAGCCCTTTTTCTCACCTTATCTACTACACACTTGAATCTACTTCACCAAACATTCATTTTCAGCTTATCCTTTTGCTTCACAACCATCTTTAGGTTCTTCATTTTTTGAACCCCTATGCAATCAGGTTTTAGAACCTCTGTCATGGCAACATATGACTGCCTACCAACCACTCTTGTCATTCAAGGACAACTCTCTGTCCTTACCACAACAACATCACTATGATCGACTTCATTTGGAGACTTCACAAACACTCTATCTTTGGCCTTCTCTCGACCTATCACTTCCTTGGTCTCTTCCATCTTTGAGACCTTCTTCAAACTCAATGTTTTGACCTCTTCACCACTTGGGGTGACTGTAAATTTCATCTTAACTCTCTTTGTGTGCTCAAATCTAGCCACACTTCCTTGTATCCTTCCTTTCATCTCTTTTTCTTGACTATCCAAACTTTGTATTTGATACTCTGCCTCATGGACCTTTGTCCTACCAAGTTTATGTACCTTCATTCTAACAAACTCTGATTGTCTAACATCCTCTTTGGACAACATGCTCTCAACTTGCTTCTCTTCATCCTCAACCATCTCAAACTCTTTCACTTGCCATTTACCTTGGCTCTTTGCATCTTTCAATCTCATGTTCTACATCAGACTATCTACCCCTATTATCACTAAATTTTTAGACATGTAAACTTTTGTGTTGGCAATGCTTGACTGCCCATTGTCTTCTTTTGTCTTCAAGGAAAACAACACTTCACCTACCATGATTTCCTCATGCTTCACAAGCCCATATTGGATTTCCACAATCCATTCACTCTCTTTATCTCTACCCATTATCTCAGCCTTCAATCTCTTTACCTTTGAACCATATATTTTTTCTTTCCTATGGACTTATCTTGCTCTTCTAGGGTTTTTCACCTAAAAGGAGAGAGAGGGGCCAAAAATGCTAAGGGTTCATTCAAATTATGTTATGTATGATGTTGTCTAAACTAAATGAAGTAAAATAAATGAAATTAAATGGTTTAGAAAGTTGAAATATGAATGCAAAACTAAGATTTAAACTATGTTTGAAAATACACTGTGATATGCAAACAATGAACTAAATGATGAAATAATGTAGAACAAAAAGAAATGAGATGAAACAGAGTACACTTGGGAAATGTTTAATGAATTTGGAATGTTGTGAATGCTGATTGGAATCACTAAAATTTCATAGTGGGACTCATTCACCCAAGGTGGCGAATTAGTCCTCCTACTGGTGAAAAAGTGTCGAAAACTAGTTTCTGAATATCGGGATCCAGAATCTAACAAAATTAAAAATTTCAGTCCTAAGGTGGGACTCATTGACCATTGGTGGTGAATCAGTCCTCTCCCAAAATTCTAAAAAATTAGGAGACAACTCTGTAACACCAGATTTGGAAATCTTTGATTGTCGGGTTGTCAAAGTCAATTCTACAGGAAACAAAAAGAAAACCTTCTCCAAGCTTGAAAGATGAATGAGTTGACTTGAAGCACCTATTTGACTTGTTTACCAATCTTCAACACCAAAAATCTTGTTAAATCTGTATACCTAGGTTTGAAAACACACATACAATAGGGGAAAAATGGTTGAGGGTTAATAAATAGGGGTTTTCCTTAGTCAAACCCTTAATAAAACAATGAAATGAAATAGAATGATGAACTAATAACATGCAATAGCTATCAACTAACCAAACCCTTGATAATGCAAATTTGAAGTAATATCAATGGATGCTCCAAAGTGCTTGAGTAATGCTTTAATTGATATTGTAGGATGATTGAATGCTTGAGATTGCTTGAATATGATGTGTGAATGTTGAAGGATTGTAGGAGATGTAAAATGAGGTGAAAATCACTTATTTATACAATCTTGTGCCTTAGTTAACCATTCATACCTCGTCACAGGTCAACATCAAGTGTTTTTGAATAAAAACTCTAAAGGAAATTAATTTTTTTTTGAATTTGGAGCCAAGGGGGACTCATTCGCCACCCATGGCAAATGGGTCCCACCTAGGACCTAAAAATAGGTGTCGAGAATTATGTTGCATTTAATGTTGTTTGTCAAGTTTACATTAAAAAATGCACTTAATTAAGCTTTATAAGGGCATAAAGGGGTCAAATAAAACATAAGAAAGGGATAAATAGTGAAGTTGTGCTTAGAAAAGCATGAAATCTTGTTGCAAGACTTTACAACACTTCAAAATAGGACTTGATTAGGGATGAAAAGGTGATTTTTAGGTGAATTGCAATAAATAGAGTCTAGAAGAATGTAGAAATGTCTTACAACACTTCACAACACTTTCACAAGATGTCATTATTTGAATTTTAGTACCGAAATGTGCATGCTCAATCCATGTTACGACATAAAATAAAAGAAAAATAGATCAAACACCATGAAACAAGACCTAAAAGGCCATGAAAATGACAAGGGGCCATTTTTATACAACACATTTATACCCCACTTTAGTGAGAGGATGAAGCTGCTTCAAACTCACACTAAAGTAGCCATGAACATCGAGAAGAGGGTTCAAATGCACTTACGCTAGCAAGATGGAATAACAATGATCAAGAGGGATGATCAAGCCCCCACAATGAAGATCCCACGGCAAACTAGACATAAGAACAAAGGAACACACAAACTTGTTGAAATGAATCGGGTGAAGCTTCGATCATTAGTACAACTAGTTGTGGATTAGCTCTAGGTTGAAAGAGAATTCATACTCACTTTGGGGTTATAGAACACATAAGGTCCGCTAGGTGAGAAGGCCCAAATTTACTCACTCTGGGGCCACGAAAATTTTGGCTGTCTGTGGGGTGAGAAAGACCAAAAGGTAAGATACATATGCTAGTTGGTATGCACTCACAAACACAAAGGTGAATATGGGGAAAAGTCATGCTGCTAGGTGGGCTTCCCGCTCAACCACATAAAATTTATACCTCCTGATAACTTTAACAAGGTGCCACAAGGAAAAAAAAGTTATGAAAAAAGAGAAAGGTACCATAGTCATGCAAGTTACATTATGCAAGGTGACAAAAAAAAATGCAAAATGCAAAAGTGTATAGTCTAAAAATGTGAAAGATGTTCAAAGGAGTCTTGTTTAGTTCATGCAAGGTTAGTCACTTAGGGAACATTGTGTCTAATTTCTCTAAAAGAGGACCAATCAAAGTATAGTATATTCACAACTTAGGGGATGTAGTGTGTCACATCAGGCCACTAAGAGGAATGCAGTATGCTGAGATAGATCACAATTATGAAGGACATCACACCCAATGTCATCCACAAAGTGATGAACACATCATATAAATAACAAGGCTACACTAGGAACCAAGAATGCAAATGAATTAGGGTAGTGTATTCCCCTCACTTTAAAGGAATTGCTACGCATCATTTTGTGATCAATTACTTTAAAGTAGCAAAGGGAAGGAAAAAATAAAAGAAAAGAAGACATGAGAGCCAACTTGGAAAGCCCTATGCCAAGTCATATGTTTTGAAGTTAGGCTGTGTCATTTCAAGGATAACTATAAAAAACAAAGAAAGGGAGTTTCCCCCCAGAAAAGATCACACCAAATACATAAGGGATCTATGGATTTGGGGTCAGTATGTTCATTTCTGCCATTAATTTATGAAAGAGCGCGAAACTATTATCATTCCCCAAAGCACATAGAACTGGAAGAATGACACAAAGAAATTGAAAACAAAGGAAAAAATAAAGTCCGTTTTGGGTCAACATGGAAGAGACATTACGGTCTTGATGCTTTGCATCATCCCCAAAAGGAAAACACAAGTGAAATGAAAGAAAATGAAAAGGTGAAAGAAAAGGGAGTTTTTTTTGGGTCAACATGAAGGAGACATTTTGGTCTTGATGCCTTGCATATCCCCGAAAGGAAAACACAAAACAAAAGAAAACAAAACAAATGAAAAAGGACTGTTTGGGTCAACATGGAAGAGACATAGGGCATCTCTATGCTTTGCATCATCCCCAAAAGGACAACACAAAACAAAAGAGAAAAAGACAAGGACCTTTTGGGTCAACATGGAAGAGACATAGGGCATCTCTATGCTTTGCATATCCCCAAAAGGAGAACACAAAACAAAAAAGAAAAAGACAAGGACCTTTTGGGTCAACATGGAAGATACATAGGACTTGGTGTCTCTATGCTTTGCGTCATCCCTAGAAGGAAAATACAAAACAAAAGAAAAAAAGAGAAGATGCAAGACATATAGGAGAATAGAGGGATGAATAGAAGTGTACTAAGAAAGGGAGCATCAAACACACGATATGGGGGAACACAATACACACATGAAAAGAAAAATAAAAAGATAAATGCAAAAAGGCTAGCTAGGCGAAGGCAAGTTAACCATCTAACAAGCCATCCACCTCCAAATCATGTTTAGTATAATGTGAGGACGGTTGACTGTCCAAAGGAATAATTGCAAGCGCCAAACTAGGAGTCATACTAGGTTCTTCACTTGGTGGGAGAGGTTTTATCTTTTAAGCTCATTGTAGATGAAAATAAAGAGTTTAAATCGTTATGCACTTCTTCATCTATTTTTTCTATCTCTATATTATCATCATCATCATCATCAAGATTGATGACAACAAGAGGACGAAAGGTGATTTCTAAGGATGGATGTATCAAAAGCTGTGGTTGTTGGATGGGTTCATTTTGTTGTGATTTTTGCAATGGACTATCTTGTGGTAGGTCAGGAGAAGGAGGGTGGTCATCTATTACTTCTGTCAAAGGTGGAGGTTGATTTTCTATATTTTCTTCCATGTGAGATTGATGAGCAAGGAGATGATGACGATGCCTTCATTCCCTAGCACCGCGGTTTCATTTAATTCTGTTTTGGAGTTGCTGGGGTGTAAGAGTGGATTGAGGCATCATAGGTTCTTCTACTTCCAAAGAGGGAAGAACGGAAGAAAATGAAGAGGATGGGTCAACCACTTTCTCTTTTTCTTTATACACTTGTTTAATGCGAGGAGGCATGATAGGAGTTGTTTCATTTTCCCTTGGTCATTTAAACAATGGCTGGGAAGTATCTATGGGTGGTTGTTCAGGAGGTTTTATGGTTTGTTCAATGCCAGATCCAGGTTGAAGCATGGTTTCATCTATGATAGGAGGTGTGGAAGTGGACAGGGATGCGTTACGAAGAGACAATTTAGCTATCTTTTTGGCTTTGAAATTTTGATAAGCTATGAAAAAGAAGTCCTTTCGAGGGGTGATGGGTTCCATGGGTCCAGGCTAAAAGGCTTCTAAGGAAAAGTTACCTTTAGACGATAAGGGATTAAAGCCACTATGGTGTATGGTAAATATCTCATTACCATGTGGAAACTTCAAACACTAGTGAACAACTGATGGGACCACTTTCATTAAGCAAAGCCAAGGGTGGCCTAGCCGTAAACGAAATTGGTCGAGAATAGGGTATGTGCAGGATCATCATGGAAAAAACAGGCCCTTAAGTGGCAAAAAATTTAGAAAAATCAGAGTTAGGCAACTTGACGTAAAAAATTGAAAAAGTTATCTATATTATTTCAAAAATATGTAAGAATAGAATCTATAGAAAATTGAATGTAGTTTCTATACTACTAGGTTTATTTTTATTTTTTTTCAAATTCTATTTGTTTGAAAATTTGCATTTCAATGTGAAGTAGTACTTAAATTTGAGGAAAAATAAAGAAGTAGATTAATACCTCTAACCACCCTAACCCACAATAAAATGATAATATTTTTATAAGATTTTAGACATAAGTAGAGGGATATTTCAGAATGGTGCATATTTTTTTGTATTTTTTTCAAGTGAATAATTAATTATGAATTTTATTACAGCTACTAAAAATATAAAAGTCGTATCATGCGATACCTTAACTTGAGTTAAAGAGCTTCATAGTGCAATTTTCTTTTTAATCACTATATTAAATTGAAACATAGAATGTGATGCATGTTTTTGGATTCAAAATGATGGTTTAGAGAAGCATATGGATGTTTTTCGGTCGACCTATTGTCAGGGAATTTGAGTAAGTAATTCAAATGAAATGAATAATAATTATTTATTAAATTCAAGAGTAAAATATAATTTACATATTAGTGAAGCTATGAATCTCCTTTAAAAACCCTTTTCATTTAATCAATTTTGGGTAAAAAAAAGTCATCAGCCACATACCCTACAAATACCCATCATATCGCCACTTTTTGGCCCATCATGATCCTGCACATACCCAATAGTGGAATAATTGAAAATATTACATCCAAAGTTTTAAGTCCAATCTTTAAGGGGAGTACAATCGATCCGATTGTAGGGGATGCAAAACCAATATGTGTTTTAATCCATGCAGCTAGTGTATTCTAAGCATCTTGATATAGCTCATGTAATACTAGAAACTCCTCTATGATCACATTCTCACCACAAGTAGGATCTATTAATATCCCAGTAGTGGGCTTATCATAGATTCTACTAGCTATGTAGAGAGGGCCATCAGGAAGCTTTTGCAGTATGTCTTTAGCAAAAAAAGTGATATTAAGAGATTTAGTGGTTTGGCCCTTACGAGGGATAATATCTATCATAGCCAAAAGTTGATCCATAGGACTATCTTCAGTAATATCATGTTGTCCATTGTTTGTATCAATATTCATTACATCAATGTTTGAAGGTTCACTAGCCTTGACAAATGAAGTAGTGTGTTTAGGCATAGGATTGGTGAAAATTTGTAAGTTCTGGTTAGGGGGTGCAACGAACTTATTGCCTTGATCATTAAAACCCATAATGGAAAAATGGACTAAATCAATGAGGTATTGACCAAAATGTTTTAGAAGATTGTAGTGTTCAGTGTCATGTCCATTTTGGCAATGAAAATGACAATACGCACTAGGTTTGAAAGTGGGTGGTAAAGGCTAATTTGGATCAAGTGGTCTAATAGGGGAAAAGTTAGCATGCGTTTTTGAATTAATTGGTTCATTGTGTTATGGAGGGTATCGGGTAAGGGAGTAAATTATCTCTTTAGGTCCCCATAGGTATAAGGCACCATTGCTTTAACAACTGCCACTTGAGTTTGAACTGGTTGGGTTGGTTGCAGGTATGAAGGAGGAGATGGATTGAACAGTAAGAAGCCTATATTTGGTTTGTGAAAGTTTTGTGTGTTAGTTTGGTTTTGATTGTCGTGTTCAAGTTTTTCAGCTCTGTTAGAAGTGGATTTTGAATCACGACTTGAAACTAAGTTATGGTATTCACACAAGGTTGTGCATAAATGCATGAATGAAGGGAATTTCATCATAATTAGTATATCCTGAAGGTTTGTGTGCAATTTTTTGATAAGCATCTTTTGCAGATGTGCATTAGGAATCTTGACATCAATTTGAGCATACAAGGATTGGTAGATCGTGAGATAAAATGTGTTAATTTTTATATGTGTTTTGTCTACATCGCATGAGGTCAACCATTGTCTTTTTAGGTGTCATGTGAACTTGAAAGTGACTTATGAAATCATCCACCAATTCATTGAAAGAACAGATGGAATGATTAGACAAGTTGGAAAACCACTCTAATGCAGTATCTTTCAAGTTCCTTGGAAACAATTTGGCTAACAGTTTATCATCAAGGACAAAATCACTAACAAAGCTGTATAAGCATTAACATGGTTGATAGGGTCTCCTTTACCACTGTATTTCTCAAACTGAGGCATTTCTATCCCTTGTGGCATTAGGGTACGTAAGATTTCTAAGGATAAGGGGCTACTACAGACATGATATGTGGGTGGAGTGGTTTGACCTTGGCTAATGGTGCAAAGTTGATTTTGCATGGAAGAAACGGTGTTAAGGAGTTGTGTAAGAACACGGTCAGGGTATGTAGGTTGAGGTGGAAGGGAAAATGGTGATGGAGTGTAGGTGATGTTAGGGGAAGTGAAAGGAATACTAAGGGGTGTGAAGGTGGTCGAGGGGACTTGCAATGCCATGAGAGAAGTAGGAATGCTAGGTGGAATTGGGAAAGAAGTAGATGCATAATTAACCTGATGTATAGTTGTGTGGACTTGTAGATTGGTATAAGTTGGGATGGATGCTATGGTTGAAGGGGGAGGAACTTGAGGTCCTGCTTGGCTTATAAGAATGTTTGCAGATTGAGTATTGAAGAGGCATGTTTATTGTAAATCTTGGCCATTCTCTTCATCACTTGCAAGCCATCATCACTTTCAATCAAATGATGAAAATTGTCAATGGTAGGTATCGTAGTGGTGGAAATGTTTTCAAGTGACAAATCTTGTTGTAAATGTGCAAAATCCTCATGAATATTAATGACCGTTTCTTGCGGGAGGGAATTCTTTTGGGTTTCAACAGTCATTGGATGGAAAGGTGAAGGCATAGAAGTGGTATTGTCAGT
>VDFB02196748.1:0-27537 GCA_007258455.2 Sequoia sempervirens | reverse complement strand
AAGAGAGTTAAAAGCTTCCAAGACTCATGTCATCTAACTAAACAAGAGAAAACCTTTCAGAAAAGGTAAAGAAGCAAAGAAAAGGACCAAAGTCGACAAGCCTAGCATGCCAGTTGAGGAAGTTGAAGATGCAACAATAAACGATGGAAATACCATACCACTCTGTAACTGTATGATACTTTTGATGATTTCGGTAAGAAGATTCTTGAAGAAGCTACTGCTAAGCACTTGAATCTATTCAATAAAACTCTTGTTGAAATCATGTCTGGCTTGCCTACAAGCCTATATAATGCATTGGAAACTAGAAGAGAGTGCCAGAACAGAAGAAGAAAATCTAAGGAAAAGAGTTCTTGCTAACTTGTGCCCGGAAATGGGAATTGGAGAAATAGATTTACTTCTTCATAAACCTAAAAAGGATTTCAAAAGCAAGTCAAGAATAAACAAACTCATGATTGGTGACACTGATGTAGTTATCAGTGAAACTAAGACAATTTTGGAAGATTATTTGTCAAAGGAAAAGGTAAATATTGAGGAGATCAATACTAAACATGTTGAAGGACACGAGGAAGTGAATGTAGAGATAAATAAGTTAGAAGAAAGAAATGAAAATGAAGAGAACATGAATGTGTCTGATCCTCCAATACTTGAGGATAATTTGACCTCTCCAAATGTAGAAAACTCAAAGACACTTGTTGTATCTAAGGTACAAATAAGGAAAATGATGAGGCAAAATAGGCACATACTAAAGAAACTGAAATACCTAAAGCCAATCTTGAAGTAGAATCCCAAGTTGAAAAGAAAAAGGAGAAAGAAATCAAAATAGAGGATGTGAAGGAACCTTTATTAGAGAAGCATGATGAGCTAGATCTTGAGTTGGATGAAAACACAATTAATCTTTCCACTCTATCTCCAATTCAGATGATAAAGGTCACCAAAATTTCCCAAGCCAAAGCTAGTGAAAAGATATTGAAATCTCACATTGAGGATAGTGAACTTTTAAAACTTGCATCATAAGTCCTACAGAAAATAATGCCTACTTATGCTGTGGACCCATCAAGTTCTTCCTCTGGTGAGTTGAAAAATATAATAAGCTCTGTAGATTCTCATTTCAAATCTTTTGAGAAATCGGCCCTAGATAAAGTAAAGGAGTTCAAAGAGACGAGGATTAATAGCCTAAAGGAATTGATTGCCAGAGACAAAGATTTGTTAGGCTTCTACATAAAGAATGTTCAAGGTTCTACATTTGAAGGAGGAAAAGTGTACAAGTCCTACTTAGTCTTGTCAAAATTTACTAAAGCAAATGAGAAGTAGGTGAAAGATATTGAGAAGCAGTTGGTTTTTATTTCCAACACATTCGACCCATTGGCAGGCAGTATTTGTCATCAAGAAAGTTAGGTAATATCTTTGCTCAATCAAATAAAGAATTTGAAGGTTGAAAATGAAAGGATTATTGGAAGAGTAAGTGAACTCAAGGGGCTAATAAGTCCAAAAATTGAGATGATGGTGCATGCTCTAAAAGAAGTTGAAAGTGGTATGATTGCTCCTAATCCAATGAACCTTGAAGCTGTTGAAACCTTGGAATATCTTCTTTGTGGTAACATTACTATTTTGGAGAGTCTGAAAAGTGTATGAGACTCGAAATTAAGTGGACTGAAGAATGTCTTTGCAGACGTCTTCAAATTTTTGTGAGTCTCAAGATATGGTTGTACAGTTTTACAAATTTTGGGTTCCCCAATTTTGTCATTGATGTCAAAGGGGGAGAGAGTGAAGTGAAAAATGCTTTGATATTCTTAGGGCGAGTTGTATTTTATATTTTGGCAATGTACTTATCAGTCTCGACACTTAGTCATTTTTCACTAAGTGTTGCCATCAATGCTAAAGGGGGATATTGTTGGCATATGGCTCCTAATGTTGTCATTGATGGCAATTGAAGTCATTCCCATAATCCACAACTCAGTATCCAGTAATACCAGCAGATAATGTGATATAGTGTGTATTACCTACATAATACGTGTGGAACAAGGTATCCAATCAAACGGCTTCACCGGATCATCTTTTTGTGTTGTGGATCTCTGAAATTTTTTATTAAGCATGTGGATTATCTTATTATCGATTTTTGTGGTGTTGCATTAATTAGAGTACGAGGTAGGAGGTCTGGTAGGACATTTTTCTATCTATTTGTCTATTGTAGCTGACTCAGGGAATGTGGCACACTATGGATGTGTTAAGTGGAATTATTCAAGGTGTTTTCATGATCAAATATTTAATTATTGGTCCTAGCTATGGACTAGCTAACTTGTTTGGATACACATCAAATTTATTCATATTTTGGGCCGACAAGTTTCAAATATCCTAAGTTTTATTGAGACGACTTGTAGCGATTATATCCCCAGTCATGGATATATTTAGATGATTGATCACATCATTTTTGAGTGACAACAAGAAGTATTGGTGTATGTTGTGAACATCCAAGGAGTATTTGACTGATATCATGCGTAGTTTCACTTGCGCATAAGGGTTTTGTGTGCGAACTTGAGCAGAGCAGAGCAGAAGTTCAATATCAGTCAGAAGGATAGAAGTTCGTCATCAGGGCTTAACCATAACTTCAATCAAGCATTGGTAGATGCTATATTTCTAGTTCATTCTCTTTTGGATCTATTCCAAACCTTTGTAAGGACAGTAAGTCCATTTGGAATAGTGAGCTCTAGGCAGTGAGCCTGAATGCAAGTGCATTCCCATTTTGTAATATTTCTATTGAGTATACTCATAACTTATTGTGGATTGGCCATCCACCGTGGTTTTTCCCCTAACATGGTTTCGACGTAAAAATCCTTGTGTTATGGTTGTGTGGTTTCTTTCTTTTAGTTTTTACATATTGATTTTAATTAATGTTTTAAATGGATTAAGGATCAGAGTAAACTAATTCATTTTTGCAGAACACTGATTCACCCCCCCTCTCAGTGTTGCTTGTTTCCAACACCAACTACTAACATTTTCTTGTAGAATGATTGGTCCCAACACATTTAATTTAGTTTTCTTTGTTGTTTTCCATACAGTTAGGAACACATAGAACTAATTAGAGGGTCAAATTTACTTTTGTTGCTATGTTTGTGAGTGGGTCATTGATGTATCCAATCCCCTTGCACCATTTGGTGATCCTGGGTAATGAGAAATCACAGTTCACTCTAGTCCATTTTTGTTACCTAGGAGGTACTAGTATGTCTAAGCTCTCCCCTTGCGCTACGTGCGAGGCTAGAGACAAGCCGAAAACGTCTAGTATCTTCTTTTAGCAGGACCTGCTTGGGGATTTCATCACCCCAAGAGATTATCCCAACCACGTGTACTAGCGGGGTATATAAAGGGGGGATATCCAAAGCTGTACCCCAATCTAGTCACGTTGTGTCTGGTGGAGTGTCAAAGCTAGGGTGATACCTAGATAAGACATGACAAGTTGGTATGAGTTTTTAGTACCTCACCAGGGCTCCCAACTCACCCTTGTGACAGATTGGTGTTCATGGCTGTGCCTCACATACAGTGCATATATCGAGGACTCCCTAGATCACCTTGTTCAACCTAGATAGAGGCCCGTGTTTTCCAAACCCTTATCACTAATTTTTAGGATTGTGTTGTTTGAAGTGTCTTCTGATGGCACTTTCAATTTTTTGTAAATTTTGGTGTACTCATGTGAAAACCCTAGGAATTTTGACCTAAAAAACCTTGTTACATATGATATTAGGCTTCTTATATGAGGTTTAGGGTTTTGTTTATTTTTGGTTGCTTCGCGTTCTATTTTTCTACTGGCTATATAGTGTCTATTGTCAGTTATAGAGAGGGAGGAAATTCCCATATTTATATCATCACGTGACTATCATCCTATGACTAGTTTTTCTCATGGGCAGGTCTGAATCATCCTTTTCCATAGGCTAGGGGAATAAGTTTTTTTGATCATTATGTCCTTTGTTCTGCATGATTCTGAAGTTTTGAGCCTACTGTTCTCGTGTCACTCTAGAGAAGTCCCCTCTTTTAGAACAACTTATGAGAATGTGCATAAAACTTTCACTTAAGTCTTGATGTCCCTTGTAACTATGTCGCTCATTGCTGATTTTCTCATAGGTTTACAATATGAAATAGCGATGAGTGATGAGCGGTACCTCCCTTTGATATCGCTCATCACCAATGGTATCCGATCCTTCAACTTTGTAATAGTGATGAGTGATTTTCTTAGCCTTATGTTCATATCGCCCATCGCGGATGGCCATTTAAAAAGAAAATTTGTAATAGCGATGAGCGATATGATGTCGCACCGTATGATCGCGAATATATTATAAAAAGTTGTTCTCACATTAGCAATGTGCAATGAAACCTATAAGTAATGTAAACCATTCATCGTTGATTGCTTGCACAATATATCAGGAGAATCAATGATTAACAAAGGCCTTATCACTCATTGCGGATTTATTTCTGAACTTAAGTTCTAAATTAGCGACAAGCGATCAGTGCTTTCTAAAAGGGTTTTTCTTTCACTAATTTTGATATGATATTATGGGTGATATATTTGGCGCCATTTTTTCTATGCAGGTGAACGTCTCTAAGATCTGGTGTTTTCATAGTGTCTCTCCTCGTTGACGTGTTCCTAGGGATAAAGTGTGAATTGGCAATAGCCATTAATGAAAGGAGCAATGTGGCAGCATTCGAGGGATCTCGCACAAAGCAAGAAGGGGATCAACAAAAGAACTGGACAACCATTGATAAAAATTTAAAGCAAGATGATCCAATGAACATAAAACCATCACATAAGTTATTTCATCGCTAATGAGCACCTCAGGATTAGGGAAGGATCAGCGATGAAGCGAGGAGTGCAAGGAAAGTTTCACTCTAAACTGGCCTTATGTACTTCGCCGATATTAATGAAGAGCACATATTAGGTTGGTGATACATGCCAAATTGTCAGGGCATATATGATTAAATCAGGGTTAAGGAATAATGTGTCAATATTTGAGATAGCATCATTGTTTTCAGAAGCAAGTTGATAATAGTAAAAAAAATGCTCATGGCCACCTTAGATGAAATTTTAATTTCTCTCAGATGAACGGTCCAGATTCAGAGCCAAATTGATAGGCTACCAGTTTTCTCATGCAAGGAGTTCCGCATCAGTAATTCTGCATGCTTGAAATCTCTATTTAATGTAGAATGATCAATGATTATTCTCATTATCTTTTTAGTTTGCGGTGTATGTTAGGCTAAGTGTGAAGGGTTTCTGGTTAATTTGTGGTAGAATTTTCTCATCCTGGTTGGGTTGGTATGAAATTGAGTTCTCTAGTCTACTTAGGACTTTTATTGCTTGAATTGGTCATTATCACTGGGATTGGGGTGTTTTTCTTGTGGGTGTTGAACTAAAAGACCTTTTAATTATCATTTTGTTAGCTCTCACAAGATGGAAAAAAATGGTGAGGTAGTTGTACCTGTTAGGAGGTCTAGTCGGTTAAGTATGTCAAAATGTCATGAGGTGGTAACTGCGTTGGAAACCATGGTTTCCCCTAATATTGTAAAGGGAAAAAGGAGAGCTAGAGGCCATAAAAGAAGACAATTGTGTAGAGTATTTATTTCTTGAGAAATAAGACCCTTCTAGGAGAAGTGGCTTAACTCAAAGGCAAGGAATTGGCATTGCCATTGAAGAAGGCCAAAAAGAAGAAGAAAAGTTACTGGACCACCTAGGGAAAGCAGAGCTCTCTTATCGTGCTTTTCGATACTCCTTCAGATGTTGAAGCTGAGATAGACTTAGACTATGGCCAATACATCCATTCCTTGGTACCATATGATAGATATGATGACATGTTGGTAATACCTCCAATTGAAACAAGGAATAGGAGTGGTTGGGCATTTTTGGATGCTGATGACTCTGAATAAGGGTCACCTCCTAAATTAGTTTTTGATGACACCATGGTCGTTGCATAGGAGGTATTTGTTTTCATGTGTCCATGGTTTGTCTTTTTCTTTCCCTTGTTGATGTGGAGGTTTTCCAGATGATATGAACCAAATCCTTTTTGTTCCCAACAACAAATTTTGTGACGGTGACGACTAACATTCTACACATGTTTTTTGCCTCCCCTATTTTGAAATGATTACGTATGAAACTACCTGGGGAGTCCTTCAAGGTGTTAGTTGCAATTAGGTTTTGAAATGAACTCAAAATGAAATTGAAATTGTAATTCAGTCGGGTGCTTGTTGCTCCCTTGTTTATATAAAGGGGATTTCATGGCTAAAAAAGAGAGAGTTCAAATTTTTGAATCCAGAATAGGGTCACAATAGATATTTAGCTCTAGTAGTAGAATAGAATGTTTATAGGTATTCTAGTAGATATATCAGAAGCAAGTCTAAGATGAAAGTTATACTGTGTATAAATCTTAAATATGTCTTACAATGAAATATCATAAATGAAGAAGAATTTTAGTTTTCAGAATTTTACTCTCCTCTGTGTTTTCTCCCAAGTTATGAATGAATATTGTTAATGACAACTTCATTTGTCTTTTGTCATTTGTACAAAATGTATTAATTTTTTTTGCGCTTCAATTCAATGAATTGATTAAATGCTGAAATAAGCTCATTGGTTTGCGAGAAAATCATACAGGATTTATTAAGGAAGTGATATTCTTAAGATACAGTGAGTTAGATGTTACAAAGTAACACTCTAATGGTCTTGTATTACTGGTTCATTACCAGTTTTAATTATTTTTCTACCTTAGATAAAGCAATGATTATCTGGTTAGTTTATCTTATGGTCAGTTGAGCCAGTATTGAATTGGGCCTAGGATTTAAGATGAAGAATGACTTAACATACTTTAAATTACAATGTCCCATTCCTAAGTATGAAGGAGCAGTTCTTGAAATTAAATACACTCCTATCTAAGGTTTTTCGAGATTATAGAGTGATTTTCATGAAATTGTGCATCTGTGTAAGGAAATACTCTTAACGAAGCGTGAAATATTATGAGTATATAAGGGATTACCCTCCTTGGGTTTCACAGGGCCCAAAGAGAAGAAGTAAAGTAGTAACTACTCTACTTAAGTGTTGACCAATCCTCACCCTAGCTAATAATTGGGTCATGGAAAGCTCATAGGTTAGGACTAAGATTAAGTTTGGTTCTAAAAAAATAGCCAACAAAAATGGTGACTTTGTTGGGGACACTTTTGTATCCTTCATACAAATATGACAAAGACCATTTTAAAGAGTCAAGAAAAAAATGAACATTTGGTTCAAGTATTTAAGAAGTTTCAAATCTACAAGGTGGTTTGTGTGGCCCTGTGGTGACTTTGCTAGAAGAACTCAGATAAAGATATCCTTGCTTGAAAGGTTTTCCTCTTGTTGAAGAGGTGGCGACTTTGCTCTACAATTTTTACACATGAAGGGTTGTTGTTTGAAACTTGAAAAAGCTCTATTCAAAGTTGCAGTAGCTGGAGGTGTGAAGGTACATAGTTCTCCACATACTTTCATTTACTAAACCTGTCATATGGGTTGCATCTATTGTTCCACTCAAAGTTTTATTCACAAAGTAGCAAGTATGGATGGTTAGAATGAAGTAATATATCTCAAGGATTGCTATCAATGTACAATTATTCTTCAATTTGTCATCGTTATGATTGTGCACCACTAGTTGAAAGTAAAATTGCATACATCCATGGATTACAAAAGAGAAATAACCATGCCATTAGAAACTTGGATGCATATTTTCAAGAAACTTCAGAAGTTTGATAATACTCAGGTAATTGATTCCAAAAGAAGCATGAACCCAAGTGTAAACAAGCCTAGAATAAGGCCAGAATGAAAAGCTGTATTCAAAAAGGGAGTTAGAGAGCTAAGCAAAAGGAACCTGGTTGCTATACAAGCCCAGTTAAGAGATAATCATGCTAGATCTACTAGTCAAATTGCTGCACCTTTTATCAATTCTTTTGACTCATTATACAACCAACTGGACTTGTCATGGATTGATTACAAGGATAAAAATATGCCATCTTGAGTCTATAAGAAGATGCCTAGGTTTAATGGATATAATATATGTGAAGGAGATGCACATGTCCAAAGTTTCTATCATTTCATGGTGAAACACTCATTTGGAGATCAGGATATGTGGATGAGATTTTTTGTTAGATCCCTTGAAGCTAAAGCTAAGGATTGGTACTTAAGTTTTCCTAGGAAGTCCTTTCCTTACTAGGACAAACTAGTGGATGCTTATAGAGAATAATTTGCAAAAGAACCTTCTGATCTTGTCACAAAGTTAAAACAACTCAAGAAACAAGATGAAGAGTCAAGCATTGCCTTCAATCATAGGTTTTTTGTTGCTCTTTAACTAATCCCTGAAAGTTTCAAACCTAGTACATCATATTGCATTCATTTGTATTTTGAAGCTTTTGAGGAGGGATCTAGTGCATTGTTGAAAGATTTTAAAATTTTGAATATGCAAATGGCTTAAACATGCTTAGACAATATGGAAAACATAAGAAGTGAATATATGCAAAGTTTACTATCTTTAGTTGTGAGTAAACATGTTGATAAAAATGACAGTTGGGTGGATACAAATGATCAAATGTCTTTAGTTTTAAATACATACAAGTATGTCCTTGAAAAGGAAGAGGTTAAGAATGTTACCATGTTAACCACTAGTGCTCCTAATAGTGAAAATATTTCTCTTTATTTTCAAGAATATATAAATTGTCAAATCAATGATGAAACTCATTCTATAAAGTTTCTAAGTTTTGATAGTAGTAATATCTTGATCAGTCCTGATTTGCAACTTGGTAAGGCATGTTTTCCTATTGGAGGATAGGAGGAATAAATGATTGAACGAATCGGCCAGGATTGTGGTCTATCAAATAGTGAACAAATTTCAAGTTTGCTAACCATTGAATATCATAAATATGCACATAGGAGTAACCCTCAATTATTGTGTAATACTCATATTGATTTTGATAGTGATAATGATTTTTGCTATAGGAGATATGAAAATGGGTATCTGATATTCCTTCCAATTATGAAAAGACATTTTACCATGGTGATAATTTGGGTAATGACAAACATCTATTTATTTTCAATGATGCATTGTATGATGAGCATGAATGTAAGTAGGGTGATGCAAATTTAGAAACTGGTATTGAAGAGCTAAGAACAATAGATAACCATGAAGCTTATGTATCTGATAAGCTAAAATATGAAAGTCCCAATATAGATTTGAATGAGTGCCCATTTCTTGATTTAAATGAGCCTAGTTATGAGTTTTTCATGTGGATATAGAGGCTAATTTAAATAAGGAATCATATTATCTTTTGGAACTAGAATTACTCACTTTTGAACAGGCTTTAGATTCCAAAGATGTTGATATGTTGTGTTTAGAAGATGAGAAAGTAAGTAAGAATAAGGATAGGGTGTAGATTATTGATGATTCTCTACACTAGCAAGTTGAGGTATAGTTACAATGTGTGCCAATGTATGAGTGTGTTTCTCTACACACACTTGAAAATAGTTTGCATAATGAGCAAAATTTTGTGATTAGTTCCCATGATTGTTTCACTTTTAACATGCAAACTACTATGAAGATTGAGCCCGATAGTACCAACTACTTGGCAGAATATGAGTGCTAGATTATTTAGTTGGATGAAGGTTCCTTGCATTGTGGTAATAGGAAAGACATTGAGGAAGGTTTTTTTAAAATCAACAATGTTTTGAATGATAAAAATTACAAGTTACTACCACATGCAACACAATATTTTAAGGATATGCCTGATTCCTAGATGCATGGTAGTTGCAAACTTGTTAGAAATGCTAGCATAATTGGTTGGGCATATTGCAGTAAGGTTTTTCAGATTGGATTCAATGAGGTGTGATGAGAACTTCATTTATGACAAAGGTAAGAGCAGGCCTACATTTTTTTTTGGTGGCCTTGAGCCATCAAGTTTGGTTTGACTTTTCAAACCAAAGTAGTTGGGAGCAAAGATAACTTTTTGAATCTATTTCCCAATGGAGTAGGCACTCGGTCTGCTCTCCCAAAGATTGGAATTCTCGCTCTGTTCACTAAGGAACAAATGTCCCAAGAAAGAGCCATTGATGGAACTTTCAATTTTTTGTAGATTTTGGTGTGCTCATGTGAAAACCCTAGGAATTTTGACCTAAAAATCCTTGTTACATCTGATTGTAGGGTTCTTATATGAGGTTTAGGGTTTTGTTTATTTTTGGTTGCTTGTAATTCTATTTTGATGTTGGCTATATAGTGTCTATTTTTGGTTATAGAGAGGGAGGAAATTTTCATATTTATATCATCATGTGACTGTCATCCTGTGATTGGTTTTTCTCATGGGTAGGTCTGAATCGTCCTTTTCTATAGGCTAGGGGAATAATTTTTTTTTATCATTAAATTCTTTGTTCCGCATGATTCCAAAGTTTTGAGCCCACTGTTCTTGTATCACTCTAGAGAATTCCCCTCTTTTAGAACAACTTATGAGCATGTGCATAAAACTTTCACTTAAGTTCTGATGTCCCTTGTAAATATGTCACTCATTGCTGATTTGTTTATAGGTTTACACTATGAAATAGCGATGAGCGATGAGTGATACCTCTCTTTGATATCGCTCATCACCAATGGTATCCAATCCTAAAACTTTGTAATAGCGATGAGTGATGTTCTTAGCCTTATGTTCACATCGCCCATCATAGATGACCATTTAAAAAGAAAATTTGTAATAGCGATGAGCAATATGATGCCACACCGTATGATCCTGGATAAATTGTACAATGTTATTCTCACATTAGCGATGTGCGATGACCCTATAAATAATGTAAACCATTCATCGCTGATTGCTTGCACAATATATGAGGAGAATCAATGATTAACAAAGGCCTTATCGCTCATTGCGGATTTATTTATGAACTTAAGTTCTAAATTAGCGACAAGCGATCAGTGATTTCTAAAAGGATTTTTCTTTCACTAATTTTGATATGATTTTATGGGAAATATATTTGGCACCATTTGTTCTATACAGGTGCACGTGTCTAAGATTCGTTGTTTTCACAATGTCTCTCCTCATTGATGTGTTCCTAGGGATAAAGTGTGAATTGGCGATCACAATTAATGAAAGGAGCAATGTGGCAGCATCCAGGGGGATCTCGCGCAAAGCAAGAAGGGGATCAGCGAAAGAACTAGATGACCATTGATAAAACTTTAAAGTAGGATGATCCAATGATCAAAAAACCATCACATAAGTTGTTTCATCATTAATGAGCACCTCGGGATTAGGGAAGGATCAGCGATGAAGCGAGGAGTGCAAGGAAAGTTTCTCTCTAAACTAGCCTTATGTACTATGTTGATATTAATGAAGAGCACATATTAGGTTGGCAATACATTCCAAATTGTCAGGACATATATGATTAAATCAGGGTTAAGTAATAATGTGTCAATATTTGAGATAGCATCACTGTTTTCAAGAAGCAAGTTGATAATAGTCAAAATATGATGCTCATGGCCACCATAGATGAAATTTTAATTACTCTCAGATGAATAGTCCAGATTTAGAGCCAAATGGATAGGCTACCAGTTCGCTTGTGTAAGGAGTTCTACATCATTAATTCTACATGCTCGAAATCTCTATTTAATGCAGAATGATCGATGATTATTCTCATTATCTTTTTAGTCTATGGTGTATGTTAGGCTAAGTGTGAAGGGTTGTTGGTCAATTTGTGGTAGAATTTTCTCATCCTGGTTGGGTTGGTATGAAATTGTGTTCTCTAGTCTACTTAGGACTTTTATTGCTTGAATTGGTTGTTATAATTAGGATTGGGGTGTTTTTCTTTTGGGTGTTGAACCAAAAGACCTTTTAATTATCATTTTGTTAGCTCTGAAAGATGGAAGAAACTAGTGAGGCAGCTCCCCTTATTAGGAGGTCATATGGTTCAGTATGTCTAAATGTCATGAGGTGGTAACTGAGTAGGAAACTATGGTTTCCCTTGAAATTGTAAAGGGAAAAATGAGAGCTAGAGGCCATAAAAAGAAGACAATTGTGCAGAGTACTTATCGCTTGAGAAATAGGACCCTTCCAGGAGAAGCAGTTGAACTTCTAGGAGAAGTGGCTGAACTTAAAGGAAAGGAACTGGCATTGCTAATGAAGAAGGCCAGAAAGAAGAAGAAAAATTACCAGACCACCCAAGGAAAGCAGATCTCTCTTATTGTGCTTTCTAATACTCCTTCAGATGTTGAAGCTGAGACAGACTCAGACTATGGCCAGTACATCCATTCCTTGGTAGCATATGATAGCTCTGATGATGACATGCTGGTAATACCTCCCATTGGAACAAGGAATAGGAGTGGTTGGGCATTTTTTGATGCCGATGACTTTGAATAAGGGTCACCTCGTAAATTAGTTTTTGATGACACCATGATCATTGAATAGGAGGTACTTATTTTCATGTGTCCATGGTTTGAATTTTTCTTTCCCTTGCTGATGTGGAGGTTTTCCAGATGATATGAACCAAATCCCTTTTTTTCCCAACAACGAATGTTGTGACGGTGACGACTAACATTCTACACATGTTTTTTGCCTCCCTGTTCTGAAATGATTACGTATGAAACCGCCTGGGGAGTCCTTCGAGGTGTTAGTTGGAATTAGCTTTTGAAATGAACTCAAAATGGAATTGAAATTGTAATTAAGCCGATTTCTTGTTGCTCCCCTGTTTATATAAAGGGGATTTCATGGCTGAAAAAGAGAGAGTTCAGATTTTTGAGTCCAGAATAGGGTCACAGTAGATATTTAGCTCTAGTAGTAGAATAGAATGTTAATAGGTATTCTATTAGATATATCGGAAGCAAGTATAAGATGAAAGTTATACTGTGTATAAATCTTGAATATGTCTTACAATGAAATATCATAAATGAAGAAGAATTTTAGTTTTCAAAATTTTATTCTCCTTTGTGTTTTCTCCCAAGTTATGAATGAATATTGTTAATGATAGCTTCATTTGTCTTTTGTCATTTGTACAGAATGTATGAATTTTTTTTGCACTTCAATTCAATGAATTGATTAAATACTAAAATAAGCTCATTGGTTTGCGAGAAAAGCATACGGGATTTTGTAAGGAAGTGATATTTTGAAGATACAGTGAGTTAGATGTTACAAAGTAACACCCTAATGGTCCAATAATTTTTGAATTTCAATTAAGATTGTATTACCGGTTGATTACCAGTTATAATTATTTTTCTACTTTAGATAAAGCAACGATTATCTGGTTAGTTTACCTTATGGTTAGTTGAGCTAGTATTGAATTGGGCCTAGAATTTAAGATGAAGAATGACTTAACATACTTAAAATTACAATGTGCAAACCCTAAGTATGAAGGAGAACTTTTTGAAAATAAATACACTCCTATCTATGGTTTGTCAAGATTTTTATAGAGTGATTTTCATGAAATTGTGCATTTGTGTAAGGAAATACTCTTAACCAAACGTGAAATATTATGAGTATATAAGGGATTACCCTCCCTGGGTTTCACAGAGCCCAAGGAGAAGAAGTAAAGTAGTAACTAATCTACTTAAGTGTTGGCTAATCCTCACCCTAGCTGATAATTGGGTCATGGCAAGCTTATAGGTTAGGACTAAGATTAAGTTTGGTTCTAAAAAAAGATCACCAACATCTTCTTTATGCAAAACTAGTGTATTTCTTTTCAATTGAGTCAGTCTTGCCTTTTGTTTGTTGGTTGCTGTGATTTTTTCCTTTGCCATAGTTAGTTGTTTTTCTCCAATCCATCCCAAGTCCTTCATTTTGGGCAAATTTTCCTTTGTCAGGGGTGAATTTGCTTTTGTTTGGGGCAAACCTGATGTCCACAAGGGTGATCCTATCTTTTGCTTGAGTTGTTTCTCACTTGTTTCCTATCAAATTCATTTGTTCTCCATAGAATAGGTGAATTTTCTCATTGTTTGGGTGAATTTGCTACTAATTTGGGTGAATTTTCTCCTTAAAGGGTCGATTTTGCTATCAGTCTCAGTCTATCTATCTGTCTTGTCCTTCAACTTGTCAAATTCGCCCATTCTCTGAGAACACATAAATTTGCCACATACTTGGGTGAATTTTCCATCAGTTTGGGTGAATTTTCTCCCTAAACAACCAATCCTATCTTTTGTTCAAGTCCCCGTCCTTCCGAGTCCAAGTTTTGTCAATTTTCTTCATTCATCGAGGGAGTCTGTTTCTCCATCAAGGGTGTCTATTCATCTATCAGGGGAGTCTATTCATCCATTAGGGGAGTCCGTTTATTTGTTAGGTGAGTTATTTTTCCATTTATCAAGTTTGTTCATCCATTCGCCGAGTTTGTTTGTCCATTAGGTGAGCCCATTTTCCTGTTAGGCAATCTCATTTTCAGGAAAATCTATCTTCGTCCATCCCGTTTAAGAAACAGGTGAGGTTATTTCCCCTTTAGGCAATCCTAAAAGTCAAATCCACTTGTTTCCCTAAGTTTAGGTGAATTTTCTAGCTATTTGGGTGAATTTGCAACTATTCAGGTGAATTTGCTTAGAGTTTGGGTGAACTTGCAGCTGTTTGGGCAAACTTGCAACTATTTGGGTGAACTTGCAGCTGTTTGGGCAAGTTTGTAGCTGTTTGGGTGAACTTGTAGCTGTTTGGGTAAATTTGTAGCTGTTTGGGTGAATTTGTAGTTGTTAAGATGATCCTGCATCTTGTTTAGGAAAACTTGCAGTCAGTTTGGGCGAATTTTCCTAGCAAATTTGCCTATTTCCTGTGTCATCTGAGTTTGGGTGAACTTGCTCCTAGTTTAGGCCACTCTGTCTGTGTTTTTGGTGAATCTATTCCCTATTTGGGTGAATGTGCTCTCTATTTAGGTGAGCCTATCACCTATTTAGGGGAATATGACTGTTGTTTGGGTGAAACTCTCACTAGTTCAAGCGAATTTGTCATTGTTTTGGCATATTCTACAACTTGTTTAGGCGAGTTTGACTATTGTTTAGGCGAACTTGCTAGTTGTTTAGGAAAACCTGATTGTCAAAATTGCCTGTTTCCTACCCTGGTCAATGTTTGGGTGAATTTGATCACCTGATAAGTGAATTTTCATATTAGTTTTGCTTATTTCTAAGGCCATCCTTGAACTGGCAAATTTTCCTTCATAAATAGGCAAATTTTCCCAAGAACAGACCTTCATCTGTCTTCCTATCATCATCATTCCCGTTCATCAATGCTTTCTAAAAGTCATCGTTTCATCAATTGAATCACATAGGTGCTTCTTAGAACATCTCTACAGTGCATATCCTTCATTGGTTCATCTATCCCAATCACCTAGACTTCGTTTTAGGAGTTTTGATTTTGATGCAAGAATTTCTAGAGGTCATAACTTTTGACTCAGATGTTTGTTTGGGATGAAATTTTACAAGTGGTTGCATTATGAGGTGGCATGTGGATTCGGTTGGCCCCCACTTTGGCACTTTTTTGGGGCTTGAAACTTTCATCTTGACCCTCAAAATCACAATTTAGTGTTTTTTTCTAGTTTTTGAAAAGTCATTTTTGTTAATACCTTGAAACTCATGTTTCAGATTTAGGATGTTAGTTGGAAATTCATCCTACCTTAGTTCTTGGAAGTTTTTGTGAAAAAATTGGACTCTCAAACATATGCATGTGAAGTTTCCTAAAATGGTAAAATTTGACAATTTTTTAAAACTGCCAAATCTGGAAAAATCCGATTGTCAGCACCTTACATCATCTAGTTAAAAACCCCTGAACTTGTTTTAGAAATAATCCTATCATATCCTCCAACCCAATCCCAATCTCAGCTTCAATCCAATCTGAATCTAAGCTTTAATCTAATCCCAATATGAGCTTAACCTAAATCCTGATTTGAGCTTTAGTCCATTGCCATCCAAGATCTTCTGATATCAAAAAAAATCTTAAGATCCCTTCTTGCATCTTCTTCCAATCCACCCTATTTATCTTTTCATCATCTTTTCTTTCCTTCTAATCATCTATTCCCATACCTTCAATCCATATCCATCCCATCCAACATCATGAATCCTTATTCTTCACCAATGCAACCAAAAATAGTAGTTAAGGGGAATCCTAATTACGTTGAAGATGATAACGAGAGCCTTGTTGATCAAGAGGTATATGATATAGATCCCCTTGATGCTATGATTTCTAGTAAGTTTTCCCTGAGCACCATCCAGAATCTGATCACTCATCCAAGCTATCCCATAATGCCTTCATCCATGCCTAATAACGATCCTTATGCTACCTTTGACAAAGGATATCCAATATCTTCCCCATCCGCATATTCATCATATTCTTCATCTACATCTTTCTCTTATCCAACATCCACATCCTTCTATCCTAATCCATCATCCCAATATTCCTATCCTAATCCATCATCCCAATATTCCTATCCTAATCCACTATCTCAATCTTCCCATCCTAATCTAGCATCCCAATACTCCTACTACAATCCCCCATCCATGTCCCACTATCCTAATCCTCCATACCAATCTACCCATCCTAATTCAACATCCACACCTTCTTATCTTAATCCTACATCCCCATCAACCTTTTCTAATCCTACATCCTCACCTTCCTATCCTAATCCACCATCCACATATTCCTATCCTAATCCACCACCCCAATCTTCCCATCCTACTCTATTATCCCTATACCTCTACTACAATCCACCAACCACGTCCTCCCATCCTAATCCACCATCCCAATCTTCCCATCCAAATCCTCTATCCCAATACCTTTACTACAATCCACCACCCACATCCTCTTGTCCTAATCCACCATCCATATCCTCCTATGTCACTCCATCTTCCACTCCACGATGTCCTAACCCTCCATCTAATCTCCATCCCCCCATAAATCCTAATCCTCCATCTACTCTTATTCCATCCAATCCCATTCCTCAATCTAATCCTAGTCCACCAATCCATAATCCTAATCCTCCACCAATCCATAATTCTTCATCCACTCCTACCATGCCATCTAAGCCTAGAATATGCACGATTATCACTCCAAAAGTCCTCCAAGGACTCATGACAAAGAATGCATCCCTAACTCCACATCTTGAAGTCATGGAACCATGCCATCCCAATCTGTCATCCATGGTCACTAGTGATGAGACCCTTCTCCATCCCACACCTATCCTTGCTGTTACCACCTCTAGCATCACTCAAACTGTTGAAACCATCAAATCCACCGAATCCATTGAACCCCCATCTCCTACTCTGAGAGCCGTTGAACCCATCAAACATAACCAATCCCAATCACCATCTTCTACTCCTAGATCCACCCAATCCATCCAAGACACCCAAATCCAATCCACTCCTCCCACTCTTAGTATCACTGAAATCCATCCTAATGAACTTCATGAATCCTCCATCCTTCCATATCCCCCACTTTAGGAGTCTCTCCAACACTCTGTCATCATGCCACCCACACAAGACGAGTCATGACAAGAGATTTTTGCAAAGCACACCAACATATACCCTTCTCCACATCAAGATCCTACCATCCCATTTGATCCACTTCAAGATCATAGTCCTTCATCCACTTCAACCCATGATCCCTTTGTCACTCAAGATCCAATCACTCCATCGCATGAGCCATTATCACCCACTTCCACAAATCCATATCCTATCATGTCACCTAATACCTATCTTGATCCCTCACCACTCACTCCTCCCAATCAAGATGTTGTTACCCCATCATCTCCATCTCATGATCCTCCATCGTTGCCTAACCCCACTATCCCCACACCACTTTTATATTTCCTCGATACTCTCACATTCATCCATGGAGGTTTCCTTGTAGAAGAGGAACCAAGCATATACGCCACCCATACCCCTCCACCTAATAATGAAATCACATCATGTTTCCAAAATAACAAGCACCCTACCATAGAGCGAATGCTCAAAAGCATGAACTATCATGGAAAAGGTTTAGGCTTTCATGAGCAAGGTATTTTAGAGCCCATCCATGTCAAAGAAAATCCACGTGCACAAGGCCTTGGATATGTCTCTCAAGACTCACAATCCAAAAATGTTGGTACAACCTCTATACGTCCTCAATGAGCCTCCTCCAAAAGAATAATAGGCTCTTCCTGTCACTCCACAAAACCATTTGCCGCCATCCCCCCTCCATCATATCACCTCAAAACAACCATCCATAGTCCTCCTCCATCTTCCAAACCCATTTTGGGTTCCTATGTCCCTTCATCCACCATCTCCCATCCTTCATCTACTTCATCCATTTTGGGTCCTTATGTCCCTCCATCCACCAGGTACTAAGTCCATTTTGGCCCCTTATATCCCAAAATCACATTCTCCATCTCGTCCTATTCATCCTTTTATCCATCCATCACCTATTCATGTCACCAATCATAAAAATCCCACTCTCATGTTCCCTAATCAAGATCAAAAAAGGAATGTACCTACACATCCTCCATCCACATATCATCCCAAAAATCCAACCTCCATCACTCCATTCATGTTTCCTTCACATCATACATCTCCTCGCACCCATCCCATTGCTATTAAAAGCACTTTGGTTGCTAAAGTAAAAATGCATAAATCTAAAAATCCCCATGAATCTAAAGATCCTCATGTCCCCTTAAAAAGGCATGATGAAGAAAATAAAAATCAAATAAAAAATCCAAATCAAACCGATAGGCCATAAAGGCTCACCAAAGCAAAGATCAAAACCATGTGAATCCCAAATAAAAAAGATGCAATGTCTTCAAATGAAAAATTTGTAACAATATCCAAAGTTTCTAATCCAAAAGCTAATCATGCACACCCTTCATCTCCTAAATATATTTTGGGTCCTTATGTCCCAAAATTCACTATCCCATCTCCTCCATTATCCCCACATCATCCATCCACTAATCCTCCTATCCTTTCACATCCACCACCATATATGCCAATGTTGGTCCTGAAAACATTTCCCCATCACACGTCCACCCCATCATTTGATCCATACACTTTCCAACATCCCATCCATTATCCCACATATCTCCATCATCCAATTCCTTTAATCCATTCTCTTGCATAATCCATTTATCCTAATAAGGTTGTACCAACATCCAATAGTCACTTCACACATGGCTCTTAATACCTCATATGGAACTTGATGCTTGAATCCTTCATCCATCTCCTTATCACATGTCTTATAAATCCACTTATCCACATCCCTATCCTTATCCATCTCCATCCACATACTATCCAAGAAAGTCAAAAAATTCAAAAAAGTAAAGAGAAATAATTCGTCCAATGGTGAAAACTTGGCAAACAAGCACCTTGGATAAGTACCATGATGAAAACCTAGAAAACATGCATCATGTGTAAATCTCCCATCCTATTTACTCCCACACTTGGGGGCAACTTCCTGCTATGCATCCCCTTCATCCATCTCCTCCATCCCACCTACCTTCCATATCCTACCCATCATATCCCATTTGTCTCCAATCCCTCCATCCTTCTTGTGATCTTGATCAAGACAAGGGCACCTATCTATACATGCTTTGGGCACCTCTTGTAATACATTCCCCTCATCCATATACTATCCTATTCCTTATCCGCATCCATCTACTTTCTTTGTCCACCCATCATGTTACCATCAATCTCCCTTCCTTATTCATCCCATCCTATCCTCCTCCATTTATCTCCTTTATCTTCCCATCCACCCATCTTCCATCCCTCCTATATCTAGAGTGAGGGCATCTACTTTGTGACATAGTCCTTGGAGACATCATTCATCCATCATGTCATCCCCTCCATTTCCCCATCCTTAACTTCCCATCCATCCATCCAAAAAAAGAAATCCCTTCCATCTTCCAAATCCTTACCTTCCCATCTATCCATCCAGTAACCTTTTCCTCATCCAGATCCTTATCCCTCTATCCATCCATTACATCATCCCCTCCATTTTCCATCCTTCACTTCCCATCCATCCATCCAAAAAAACAAATCCCTTCCATCTTCCAAATCCTTACCTTCCCATCTATCCATCTAGGAACCTTTTCCTCATCCAAATCCTTATCCCTCTATCCATCCATTATAACATCCCTTCCACCTCCCCATCCTTATCTTCCTATCCATCCAAATAATCCCTTCAATCTGCCCATATGTATCCCTTTATCCATCCATCATAGTATCCCTTCCATCACCCATCCTTATCTCCTTATCCATTCATCTCTATCCTCATCCCCTCTCATAATCCATTATCATTGGTATCTAGCTATAGGCTCCCCCCATGCGACCCAATGCCATATATCTCATCGTTATCACCCCACTTCTTTTACAAATCTTTCCAATCTCCTATCACTTCTCATCACTCATCTCTCCATCATGTCATCCTCCCAATTCATTTTTTTATGATTTGGATAACTATCCCATCCCCGTGCTTCATTTGATTGTCATCATCCTATCCAATCCACCTGGCCTATCTTGTCTCATCATATTGGTTCGATCATTATATCCACTTATCCTGGTCATCTCATCATCCTTTATCCATGGTCAATTGTTGGCTTTGGTTGAACTACATTGCCCCTATGCTTTCACATAGGCAAGGTCGATCATTTGATCTTCCTCTGGGGATTTTTTCTATCTTGTCTTTTTCATCTATCATCAGTCTTCATTGTCCTCTTTCCACTTTTATCTAGGGTATTTTATTGAACTACAAGGGCTCTACGCTTTCACATAGGAAAGGCTAATCTTTGATCGGCCCCCAAGCCCCTAGGTCTTTAGTGTGTGTCTGTCTTATGTATTGTCTCTCATGTCTCATGTCATGTTTTTAAGTATGTCCCTATCTAGCTAGCTCTTAACAAATGAGATCCACTAGTATCGTTAGATCTAATTGGTTTTGAATATCCTGCGTCATTTTGATCACTTAGTTTAGTCTCCATCTTTTGTCTTAACAAGATGTATCCTTCCTAACATACTGCATCAATCCCATCCACCTTTTGATCCTATGGCAAAGGAATTTTGAAATTGATTGCTATCTTTTGATGCTTTTGGAATTTATTTTATCATTTGAGCTCCCTATCATACCTTGTTAGGGTCACCACGATCCATCATATCATGGTGGACTATGATTGGTAAACATAGGGGCATATCTTGATCTTTTGTTTTTTGTTATCTTCCTGGTTGTCCCACGTAGTACCCACCAGGATCCTTGTGGTCTTATGTTATGTTGGGGAATCCTTTGTGTTTGTGGCTTTCCAACATTGGCCCTACCAAAGCCTCTGTGACTTTGGGATGTTGGACTAACCTTTTATTTGTGGTGTCAATCCCATGGATGTGATATAGAGTCACCTTGGTTCTTCATACCCTAGAGCATAGTATCTCATGCTATATAAAACTTAGTGCTCATAACATGGCAGCATAACACATAATAATTAACCTGTTTGATTTGGTTACTATCCATTAATTCTTCACCACTTTCCTCATTTCTCTATCCTTTCGATTTTCATCCCTTCACTTTCTTCATCCTCATCATTTCATCATATCTTCAATATTCTTAGAATAATATAGATTGGTTATTCTAAGCATCTTTTCATCATTCCTCATCATATCATCACCTCTTCAATCTTCTTAGAATAATATAGATTGGTTATTCTAAGTGTCTTTTCATCAATCCTCATCATATCATCATCTCTTCAATCTTCTTATAATAATATAGATTGGTTATTCTAAGAATCTTTTCCTCCATCATTTTCATTATTTTCATCCATGTCACATAATCCAATCCTCATCCATTTAATCTAGCACAAATCATCTAATCACATCCTTGGTCTTGTTGCCAGCCTTGTTAGAAGCCTTGATCCCATCATCATCATCGTAATCATCATCGGGATGTATCCTTTCCTATCCTTTTTTGTTTTTTTGGGATGTATCCTTCCCTCATCAACAACACTCTCATCATCATCATTAGGATGTATCCTTCCCTCATCAACAACAGTTTCATCATCATCATCGAGATGTATCCTCCCCTATCCTTTTGTGTTTTTTTGGGATATATCATTCCCTCCTCAACAGAACTCCATCCATCATCAATCCATTTTTTCTTGTAGCTTAACTGTGGAAACATCACCTTTGTCCTTAAATCCATTTGTGATTGGTATTCTCTCTTCATCTTGTTGTCCCCCATTCTATCCATTACTTTGCATCATCTTCCCCGTTTTCCCTTTCATCATCTCATCCATTTTGAGAGTACACCTATGTTCTCTTGAACCCGCATGTCCTCTCAAGGGGGCATCCTCAATCCCTAATCTTCATCTTCACCCCCATCATCTTTCTTCCTAGTCACTTCTTTGAATGACTGGGACATCTTTCCCAATCTAATCATCTTCTTCATGGTGCTATCTTTTAATCTTCTTTGAAATGATGCTACTTTGTAACACCATCTCAAAGAGGGGAAAAATGTAGAAATCTAAATTTGGCCACTTATATTTGGTCAAATTTATCCCTTTTTGTCTAAATATCCTCTTATTTGCATTAATTAAGTAATATTACTATTATTTAATTAATACCCCTAAATTCCTCTAAATCCCTAATGTATTTAACTAAATAATTAAATACTTTTATTACTTATCCTACCTTACCCCTTCTATCCCATAAATTAAATAAATAATTTCTATTTATTTAATTTACACCCTCAAGTGTCACATCCTCCATCACTTTCAGTTAATCCTAATTCACCTCCTAATCCCATCATTAGGGGTGTGCACATGTCTAATCCATGATTAGGATGTGTCACATCCTCCAACTTTTGTAAGTTGGATCCTAATCTTCATTAGCCACCTAAATGTCCTCTAATCATTGATTAGCTAGTCTAATCAACCCCTTTAGTCAAGTATCCCCATCCACCAATTTTTAATTCCTTTTTGTCTTCCCAAGGTATTTTTGAGGAATTTTTAATTCCTCTCCCATCTCCCAAGGAATATTAAATTCCTTTTTGTCTTCCCAAGGTTCTATCATGGAATTTTTAACTCCATTTACAATCCCCATGTCCTTCCCAATGGAATTTTAAATTCCATTTTATTCATCCAAGGTTTCTAAGGAATTTTTAATTCCTTTTATCATCCCCATGCACATTAAAAAGGAATTTTTAATTCCTTTGGTCAACTCTTTGATCTCAACCCTTGATCTTACTTCTTCCTTTCAATCTCCACTGTTCATTTCATCTCCCTTGGCCAAATGACTAACACTTAGCCAATTTTGAAACCCTAACCATTCTAACCACATTCTCAAGCAAGAAACTTAAGCATTCAACTACACTCTCTATCAAGCTCTCTCATTCTCTAGCAATCTCAACCATTCTCAAGCTTTCACACCATCTCCATAGCAAAAACCTTGCATCCATAGCCCAAATACTTCATCCTTGCATCTAAATCAAGCTACAATAAGCTGTTATGCTGTCAAAATTGATCTAGGAGCACACATATCAAGCTATCAACAAGGCCATCCAATCGATGAACTTGGACAAGGTAAATCACTCCATTTTGCTTTATTTTTGTTCAAGTTTAACTAGGATAATCTTGAGGTGTTGTATTGTGTTGTTCTTCCTTTTGTATTTCATTTTTTTTGCATCATTTTAGGTTAGAAAACACAATGCACACAACTCCAACAACCTCTTACTTGTAACCCTTGTTTCCACTTCTTTTTTAGCCTGTTCTTTTAGACTAGAGGTGTAATCCTTAAGAGAATCAACCAAAAACTTAATATTTTCCACAGAAGTTAGACAATTATCAATTAAAGTACCAGGAGTAGCATCTTGTAAATTCTTTATAGATTAATTTATTAATTGTGTTCCTTTTTGATGGGTTTCAATTATATTTTTTATTTCAGAAACATTAAAGACATCTCCAAGATCCAACTTTTGAATTGGTGAGATCTTCTCCAAATCCACACTTCCTTGATACATCGGGAGCTACAATAACTTAGAAGGTATCGTCAGTTGAAACCTTATTTGTTTGGAAACCCTTAAGAGAATTATCAGAGGAAGTTTCTCTGGAGGGCTTAGATAAGTCCATGGTCTTTTGAGCATCTTCTTCATTCTTTCTCTCCTTAAAATCTTCTTGATTTTTTTCTTTTTTCTCTTCACTAGAGGAATTATTCTTTTTCTTATCTTGATCTTCATCCTTGTCATCATTATCTTTCTTATTGTCATTTTCTTTCTCTCCTTGTTCTTATTCACCATTTTCATTTTGGTTCTATTTAGTAGATTCTTACTTGCATCTTCATTTTTTTTATCAGAGTGATCCTCAGTTGCATTATCAACTTTCTTTTCTTTTTCTTGCTCTGCTCTTTTTCTTTCATCAACACCAATAGGCTTGTCAGTATCTTCTAGAGGAACAAAAGTCTCTAGGGAAGCATGTGTTTCATTTACCTATGGTGGTGAGGACACCACATTCTCCGTAACATCAAAAAGTGGTGTTTCTTCTATAGTGTGATCAGCCACTTCCAACTCTTCCATGACCTATTTGAATACTAGAAAATTTGAATTAAGAGGAGGAATATTTTCCTCTGCATCAGTAACCTTTTCCTTATCATTCTCTTTTTCTTGAGCTGTAGTGGATGTAGAAGCAATTATCATCCAAAACTTCTTAGAAATATCCTTGAGAGTCTTTACTATTTCCTACTTCAAATTTTCCATTTGATCCTTTTCTCTCCCCATAAGAATAGTGACCCTTTTTTTAACTCTAAATTCCTTATTGTATACTTCTACCAAAGTAGCTTTATCATCCTCATATAAGGAGGATCCAATTTCGTCTAAGGCATCAAATTTCTTTTTATGCTCTGCTTCAATAGCTTCATGCCTTATTTCTACCAAGGCCTCCCACACAACTCTAGGAACCTTCTTCTTGATATTACTCATGTTAGCTTCTAAAACAATAATGTATTGAATAATAGCTTCAATAATCATATTTCTATCCATTTCATCCACTTCCTCGTACAATTTTGTTGTGCATTTTAATATATCATCATATTGCAACATATTGCTAACCAAAAAATATAACTTCGTAGGAGTGCGAGCTCTTACTGGATGAGTCTTTTTCTCCTTCTTTTCATTTTTCTCTGAAGGGCCTTCCTCTATCTTATTTTATTTATTCTTCTCAAGCTTCTTATGAATATGTACAATGAATGCTTCATTTTCTCTTTATGTTTTTTCTTCTTCTGAAGTGTCAATGTTCAATATCAACTTTTTTCTTTTTAGCTCTAGTGCTTGCCTCTTGTGAAGCACCTTCACCATTCTCAATTGTACTAATTCTTCTCTTTATTTTCAATTATTCCTCATGTTCCAAACCAAGCTCAACCTCTTCCTCAACAATTGCACGTAGATTCCTTTCCCTAAAAACCTTTTGTTGCTTTCTCCTTGTGGATGTAGCATGGATTGCTATTGGAGGCACATTCTTCCTCTTTCTTGTCCTTGTGCTAGGTCCAATGGGTGAAATGACTTCTTCAATTACTGAAACATTTGGCTCCACCTTCTTTCCTTTACCAGAGATAGTAGTGACACATGAGAGGACTTAGGTAAAGTAGAGGTAGGGGTGGAAGTTGTTCTTCCTCATTTTGGTCTAGAGGTCTCACCTAGCATATTGGATTCTCTTGTTCTAGCCTCCTTTTTGTTGGCATATGGATTATAGTGTTGTCATTGATGGTAAACCAAGTCATTGATCCGGTCTGCCCTTCAGTATCTGACCATACCAGAAGACAGAGTAAAGAACAGGGTATCTGGCTGAAGTTGAATCTATCAAGTGGTTTGCATTACCAGTTTATTAGTTTTTTTTGTGGATCTCTGGGAAGGTCCTTGGGTATATGAATTGTCTTATTCTTGATTTTTGTGCTGTCACATCAAGTGGTGTACAAGTTAGGAGATCCGGTTGTTCAATTTTCTATTCAACAATGTTTGAAGGTAGACTAAGTGAATGCGGGGTGTTGAAGATGTTTAAGGCGAAATTGTTTGGAGTATTTTCATATTAGAGATTTTATTTTGTGTCCTCACTATGCTATGGCCAACTTTGGTGGATGCACATTAAACGTTGTTCATGAATTGAGCTAACAGTAGGAAAATACATTCTATTTTATTGACGCTGACATGAAGCGATCAAATCCTTGGTAGCGGATATATATAAGAGACCGGTTAATTCATTTTGGTGTGTGTGTGGTGTTCGATATGTGTTGATGTGTGTTGTGAATATCAGAGGAGCACTTGAGTGATTCATGGTGCAGGAGCACCTAATGGATTTTATGCCTCCATAAGGCCATTTTGTAAAATTTGATTTAGTTTTATGTTTGAAGTATGTAATAAGGTCATTTAGACCATATTTAATGTTTTTGAGTTAGTAAATAGGTTATTAGGTGGGTCATGAGTTCATTTTTACAAATGTTGTCAAAAATGTAAAACATTGTCAAATTGCAAAATTGCAAAAATGAGGAATATGAAGGGTCATTGTGGGAAAAGAAGTTATTTGGTTATTGAAACTCAAGGGTAAGTTGGGAAATTGATGAAATATGTTTAAATTAATCCTTGGAGGGTCGAATCCAAGGGAGGAAGAGGTGGTTGTTACATTTTGAAGTGAAATTAATAAAAGACCTCTTTGTTTTCTACATTTCTGAACATTAAATTGCTCTTTCAGATCTTGGTACGGCCATGTACAGAGTTTTTATGACTTATAGTTTATTTTAATGGATGTAAAATTGAATTATCTTTCTAATGGATTTTGTCTCATCGAATTTCATTGAGTTTTGAGTGTTTTATGGTCATTTTACTCAAGACAGGTTTACAGAATTAGGCCTTTGGGACAGCGTAGCAGCAAGTTTTTGAGGGATACATTCCAAAGTAACCCCACTTTAATTTAATATATGTTATATAAGGGCTTAATGGGTATCTAAATCAGTTTTTATATCGTGGTTTTGAGTTTTCTTCTAAAAATTATGTCAAAATTACCTTATTTGCTGCTCTCATCAAAGCGTAGTGAAAGATTGTGAGAAAAATCATTTGCTTGAAGTGCTAGAGTTTCAGTCTTGCAAATTTAATTGAATTTGTGTTATTTTAGAGTCCCCTTGTCTCTGCATAATTTCACTTGTGCATTAGATAATTTTCTGAAGCGAGTTGAGACAGAACAAATCAAAGTGTAGAATCAGACAAAAGGTCTAAAATCTGATCTATGAGCATAATCAGAACTATAATTAGGAATTTGTAGATGCTACTTTCTCAATTCAACGTTTTGTTGTAATCCAAATCCTTTGTAAGGTAGTGATCCTTCCTGATTTTGAGTAGTGACCTATAGGAAGTGTGTCTAAATGCAAGTGCATTCCCATTTTGTAAAACACTTATTGAGTACTCAAATTGTGGATTGACTTCCACCGTGGTTTTTCCCCCAATAGGGTTTACATGTAAAAATCCTTGTGTTATGGTGTTGTGGCTTATTGTTCTATGTTCATGCATCTTTCTTTTGATTGAATATTTTAGGGACTTGAGAGAACAAATTAATAAAGTTAAAAATTGCACAAC
>VDFB02196747.1:0-17988 GCA_007258455.2 Sequoia sempervirens | reverse complement strand
GGGGATTAGATACGTCAATAGCCTACCACAAGCACGACACACAAATTATATTGACACCCCCTAGTTAATCTATGTGTGTAAATTAATGAAAAATGATAACAAACAACTAATAACTGTTTTAAAATGGATAGCCTTGCAAGAAAATTGTTAGAATTTTTTTTTCCATTTTTTCACCAAATGCTAGTCAAATCCTTGCACAAACACAAATAGCACACGTTAGGGGGTTAGAAATACTCAAAACAGCAAAAAATGAAACTTAAAATATAGTTTTTACATTATGGAAAAAGTTATTTTGGGCAGGTCCACCCCTGGATGGGTGGGTTTGCCCCTTTGTTTGGGTAGGTCCGCCCCTTTGAGAAAAATATAAAAATATGTTGTTTCTGAGTTTTGTGAAGGGCAAGTCTGCCCCTGGACAAGGTCAGGTCCACCCTTGATGGGCGGGTCCACCCCTCTATAAGGGAAGGTCTACCCCTAGTGGGCAAGTCCGCCCCTAGATGGGTAGGTCCGCCTCTCTGCTAGGGTGGGTCCACCCCTCTGTAACCTGCAAATGAAAATAGTGAAAAAATAGAAAACGTGAAAGAAAAACACCTGTCTGTGGGTCCCACCAGGTATGCCAGAAATATGATCAGGTGAAAATTCTCGTCCTAAAATGTGCAGCAACAACAAATATGCAAAAAGGAAATAAAAACAAACACCTAACACCTCAAGATTGGGAAAAACGTTGAAATTGAACAAAGGAGATGGAATGAAATGATTATACCTTGTCAAGTTGTTCCTTGGTTGGCCCTTCAATCTTTGATGTTGTGTATGCTCCTTTTGATGGCAAAAGATGCAAGATGGTTGAAAGTAGATGAGTATGTGATGCAAGTGCTATGGTGAAGGAAAAGTGTGAAAATTGGCTAAGTATGGCTCAAATGTCAAATTGGCAAGAGTTTGGTAGCAAAATCATGAACCCCCCAAATGAGAGAAAAGAGGGGGTATTTATAGAGGAATTTGAATTCTCTAGAGAATTCAATGGTTGAGATTAAGCCAACAAGGCCAAGATGAAGGGCTATGGTGAATTGAAGACTCACAAGCCCTCACCTCTTGACATGTGGAGGGTGAAGTGGCCTAGGATGTGATGATGTGTAAGTGAGGTAGAAGGAGGGTATATGATGTGGAAGAAGGACAGGTGCTTTGAAAGTACATTGGGAGAGGAGAAGATTGCCTTAGAAGGAAAGTTCTTGTTCCCAAGTGGGAATGAAAGTGAATTTTGAGGAATTTTAGAATTCCTCAAAAATCTCCATGGGAAAAGGGAAAGTAGTTGGGAAAATAAATGTGAATTAATTAAAAATTCACATGCTTGGAAGAATCTCATGGACAAGACAAGGTTCCAAAAAAGGAAGCACTTGTCTACATGTGACTTGATGTGACAAGTCAAAGATTTAGAAGACTTTGGCACATGTGATGTGACAAGTCAAAGGTTCTAGAACTTGCATGGGGAAGAGAAGATTCCTTGGAGGAATGAAAGTGAATTAAAAATTCACATGGGGAAGAGAGAAGTCTTGAGTGAATAAAAAGGAATTAAAAATTCCTTGGGGGATGGGGAGAGTTGACCAAGGTACTAATTAAACTTAACTAATCAGTAATTAGAAGATAATTAGAGCGTAATGAGGATTAGAGGCCAACTTGAAAAATTTGGAGGATGTGACACATCCTAATCAAGGATTAAGCATGTGCACATCTCTAATGATGAGATTAGGAGATTGATTAAGATTAAGAAAAAGATGTGACATGTGAGGAATTAAATAAATGTCATATTTATTTAATTAACTTGATGAAAGGGCACCGATACATTTTGATCAATTTTTCAACAATGGCCCATTGGAATTTCACGGTTATTTTTTCGATGTTATTGCATCGAATTTCAATGACATTTGAAACGCCAACCAACCGGCGTCCGTCGAAATTCTGACGGGTCACATCGAAAAATTGATCAAAATGTATCGGTGGGGAATTAAAGAGGTAAGGTATTTAATTATTTAACTAGATACCTTAGGGATTAGAAGAACTTTAGAGTTATTAATTAAATAATAGTGATATTACTTAATTAATGTGGATAAGGGGATATTTAGAGGAAAAGGGGTAAATTTGGACAAATGAAGTGTCCAAATTTAGATGTCTACAAGAACCTTTGAAGAAAGGGATTCCTAAGTAGGTACAAGGAAATTCCACTTCTTGGAAGCCTAAAATGTTGACTATTTTTTTCTTAAGATCATTTGGAGTTTTTATAATATAAATCTTGGACTCAGCTCGATTTATTTTTTGCCCAGATGCTGATGAATATTTGTCAAGAACCTCTTTAACCTGCTTAGCTTCCGATAATGAAGATTTATTGAAAAGGAGGGTATCAACGGCAAAGAGAGAATGTGTGACTGAAATACTTGAGCTTGCTATCTTTACCCCTTGCCATAAGCTTTGATTATGTTTGAGGATGATAAATCTGCTTAAGGCTTTTTCCAGTATAATGAAAAGAAACGGGGAAAGTGGATCCCCTTGTCTAACCCATTGCGAAGTAGAAAATAATCCTATTGGGCTTCTGTTTATGATCACTAAAAATTTGGCTCACAATAAGCATGAAATTATCCACTTGTGCCATTGTGAACAAAAACCAAACCTTGTTAACACCTTATTCAGAAAATTCCAATCTACCTTATCATAAGCTTTCATCATGTCTAACTTGACAATAAAGGAGGGTTGCTTTGATGTTGTTATTGTGTGTAGCACTTCATGTGCTACAATTTCTCCCTCATGCGTCTCCCTTCCAAGGACAAAGCCTCCTTTCTCCTGTGAGATAATCCTTGGAATGATGGGTTGGAGTCTAAAGTAGATTGCTTTCGTGAAAATTTTGTAAATTGTGTTGCAAAGAGAGATGGGCCTAAATTCTGCAAATGTTTTGTAAGCAATTATTTAATGATTTTTGTAGTAAAGTGGGCCATCATAATTGAACTCTCTCTTGGTTGCACATTACAAATTAAATACAATCTAGCTATCCACCATAAAACATGGGTTGATTATTAAGAATGCTGCGTACTCTAGATTTTGTTATTGTGTTACAATTTAATTATGAAAACTATCTAGATGAGATGATTTTTGACAAGTGTCATCTTTTGCTATGAATTTAATGCAATGCTATTCATGTGTTGAAGACATGCCTAGAATTTGAAAATATTAATGTTGATTGTTTAAAAGTTGTCATATTCAAAAGATTTGATGTTTTAGTATTGATAAATAATATGCAAAATATTATCTTATTTCTCAAGTGGAATTTGGTGTTGAATTTCTTGTATTGCTACAAGCAGTGTGTTGGGGTTTTTATTGATTGAATCTTCCACCTAATTTAGTTTATTTTCATTTATACCCTTTTGTGTGTTAAAATAAAGAAATATCAATGCAAGATGTTGTGATGTGCAAAGTATATAAAGTATAAAATTTTCTACGAGCCCTTGTTATTAAATGCTTTAATTTGTTAAGTTTAGTAATGTGGATGTTTTATGTTACACTTTGGATTGTGTATCCTATGTGGGAAGTATTCTGTGGAAGTGCTATGTGAGCCTAGCTCGGGGGTGGATTGAATCTCAATCCTATGGTTTGGTGGATAGCCCATTGGCCCATATTATTTTTTATTCTTTGTGTATCTTTGTATTTTAGGTATATGTGTTGAATAAGATAAAAAATCTAGGGACTTTTAGCCAATGGATTTCAAGAGAAATAAGATTTTATTTTTGAAAAAAAAAAAGGCTTTAAGCCAACTAAATATATCTATGTAATAATATAATAGGTTACAAAATCATTGTTCTCGATTGAAAGGATACTTTCAAGACCATCATATATGTAGTAGACACATGAATTCAAGTTGTCAAAACCTAGAGATAGTGAGCTTGTCTAATACAAAAGACAAATAACTTTATGTTGACTATTTACAGTAGACAGAAAGATTTGACTTGGAAAAATTCAAAATATCAACTTGTTTGATACAAAAGACAGCTGACTATATGTTGGCTAGATACTTATATTTAATAAGATATACAAGAAGATTTTGTTGTCAAGCATTGCCTATAGATGAGCTTTCCACCTTTTCTTCTTTGTGCATAAATTATTATGCTGGCAGAGTTGAATGAGATTTTTTTTAATGTTCATGTCAGGGATTTTTGGGAGTGGCTTGATCTGTTGAGCATTCATGTTTCTTTGCTCAGTATGTGATTCTGCAAATTCCACCAATTCCTTTTGTTTTGTAATTTGTTTCCTGACACTATCTTCTTGATGACAATGATGTGTTAGGAGAAATGATAGAGCATGATATTTTTCTTTTAATTTTGTCTCCATGTCCTCCCCTACTTCAAAATGATGGCGAGCAAGCGCTCTATGCAAGTGGTTGGGTGAATCATACTCCAATGATGTTTTCAGTGCACTGTATATATTTTTGTAGCATGCCTTGTGATGTAGATAGTGCTTGGGGAATAACCCACCCACATATGATTCAATTTTCTAGAAATTATACTTATGTATGCTCTTGAGTAGAGCATTATCCTGCAAGAACACTTCTTGAATGACTTCCTTTGCAAGTTTTATCATATCTTGAGGCAACAATATTGTCGCCCCTATGCCAAACAATAATTTTTTTAAAATTATTTTCATGTATTTGATCATAAAAACTAATAAACATGCTATTGAAGCATATAATTTAACAAGATTTTCTATTATTAATCTTAGAAAAAACATATTCAAAAATTCCATTAACCCAAATCACCAATTATGATTTATCAAGAAAACATTGACATCCTTATTCACAATAAGAATCTGTCATAAAACAGTCCTAAAAATCTGTTCACACAAAATGAAAAAAAATAGTTAGATGACAAAATTTAAAGGGTTTCTAGAAATAAAATATTTGTAAAACATATCCAAAAATCAGAGAAACCTAGTAAATTAAATAGAATTTATGATTAAAACATTACCATCTCCTACTTTGAAACTAAAATAGTAAATTGAAAACCAGAATAAATTGAGTGAAATCAAGTTTGGGTACCATGTAGGAAAGAGAAACATCTGAAGGAAATATTCTATGAGAAAGATAGAAATGTGAGAAGAAAACCCTTACATGGATTCTTAAGTTAGTTTTTAAAAATTAGTTCCTAGTTATCCATTAAGAGTCTTGATAATATAGTGCTTAGAAATATTGGTTCCAAATTGTTGATTTTATTTATCCTCTTATTTTCAGGATTGTGTTCTTGTTAGAGAGTTCAATTATTTATTTTATTTACTAGAGGATGAACAATATCTCCATTTAATCCAAGAATAAGAATATTTTAATTTATATCAAAGTGATTCAAACATCTTACCATAGAAGAGTCTAGGTATAGTAAGCAAAGTTGGTAATTGAAATCACTTAGGAATTTTTGGGTAGAGTTATGAAGTAAGGAAATAAGGTTTAATTTGTGAAATATAAATGTTAAAGATTCTAAATCCATAAAACATAGCTACTAACAATCGTTAACGAACTAAATAGTCATGAATTATGTGTATGTTTAGTTGTGCCTGTATACTACAAATATACATAATCAACCTCAATTTGTTGAGTTATTAGTCCTTTAACGATAGGGTGTTCAATATTGGATGGTATAGTTCTTGTTAGCTTATTTCATGTATTCTTATGCTTTTAATATTGGTTTAAAGTATTGTTAAAATTATTGTCTTCATTTCTAATGATTAGGCATTAAATAGCTCACTTGTAAAGGTGAATAGATTTAGGTTAGTTCAATGATTACGATGCATTTTTAGTATTTGATTCTATTACATTTATTGGCCTTTATGTAATCTTGATTTTACCTTCACTAACAATTTTAAATGTCCTATTTGATTTTGATTTAATGGTAATAATATCTTTGGGGGGATAAGTTAATGTTATTGTGGAGATTTAATACTAACCATATCAAAATATGTTCCACGTTTATGTGCAGTTTAAATGAATATAAATGATGTTGACAATTAGTGTAAAGTTAGAATAGCAATGTTTGATTTCAAAAAAAAAGAAAAAGAAAAGTCATTCATTTTGTTTATATTAACATTGGGTGTGTACATTATCAAAATCATCATAAAGTAATGATTGTGAAATTCCTTAGTGACAATATCATTATTATTTATTATTATTCCCTCTTGTAAATATAATTGTTGGATTAGCAAAGAAAGTATCTAACTTGTAAAATATTATTTTGGATCATGCAAGACTTCATCATTATTTCTATCATTAGACAAGTTATAAATTGAGTAGTTTATTTTTAATTATTTTATTTTATTATTTATTCTCTTATTTAGTTACCTTATAGTATTATATTAGCTTAATCTTGGGGAGGGCATTACATAAGATCTAAGTTTTTCTCCTATGCTTAGTGATTAGTTGCTCCCTTGGTGGGTTTTGTGAGAGTTTTGGGGTTGATAAGCCTTGTTTTTTGGAGAATTATTATTCCTTTCAGAGGTAGTTCCTAGATGGTTTCCTCCAATAACACTTATGTTGTTCCTAGTTTCACATGGATAAGCTAGTGTGTTTGGGAAATCCTTGCTTTTCCAAGTGGTGCTCAAGGGGTAACCTTGTGTTGAGTGTCATACTTAGAGGTGAGGAATACTCTTGGTGAGCATAGAGGTGAGGTATTATTTCCTCTAGGATTGTGTTGAGGAAGGTTTGGTAGGCTTGTGTACCTTTTCCTTGGGTGAGTTGGTAGCTAGACAAAGTTCCTAGCTAATGTGGCAATCCTTGAGTAGGACCTTGTTGGATTGTGGTGTTTTGGACCTAGTATTTGGTCTTTTCCAATTCTTGTAGTGGAAACTAGTGAAGGTATTATGGTGATCTTTGAGGTGGTTGTGCACCTAGTGGTAGGTGGTCACTTAGTTTGTGCACCTCTAGATATATGTGTTTGGTTTTTGATGCCTAGACTTGTTGAGAGTTTAGAGGATTGATCTTGTGAGTATGATGTATTTGAAGGATTGTGTACTGGGAATACTTATCCTTTCTTTTGCAGGCTTCTAGGAATAAGCCTAATTTTATTGGGGTAGGATGTCGTGCCCCTCGTATTTTTTCATCTTGTTAATGTGAGATCGGTGTTTTAGCTTCACCCTTTCCTCATTATTGTTATGGTAATTATTTTATGGCTCTAATTGGTGTGTATGAACCACTGCATGTTCGAGAGGAGATTCCTCAACACATTGGTTGTTGGAATATTGTGTTAGAAGGAATAATTGTTTTAATGATTCATGTGATGGATGCATAGATGTCATTTTATGCTTATGTTATTGGACCTCATTGGGATGATTATGTTATGCTTTAGCTATATACATTTATCAAGTACCCTTGACGTACATTGAATGGTTATAGGTACATGGTTATTCCCCCACCTAGCTACACATATCTAAGTTATTTTCCCAATGGTGGTTAATTTAGATATGTCACATTGGCCCCCCTTCATATCCATTCCTTGGTCATACTCGAATCGAGTACGATATGTTTCATAATTGACCCTATGTGTGTTGGAGATTCTTGTACTATGTTGTCATTGGTGTTGTCATTGATGGACCAATCTATGTCAACCACTATCATGGTCATGGTATGATTGAGAAAGTGTTTGTAGTGTTGCAGATGCAACATGTTCATTTGGTTTCCAAGTGATTTTCAGAAAATTTGTATAAAGAGTGTACAAGGGGCCAATGGTGTGTTCTGTGTTGTGCTCCACATTTCTTCATGGTTAAATATTTTCTTGTGTGGATTGGATATGATGATCAAAGGTGTTCAAAGCTATTATATCCAAAGTTACAAATTTTGTATCGTGCGACAATGGAAGTTGTGTTTGATAGTGTTTTTGGACTATGAAGAATGTTGTCTGGTTGAAATGGAATTTCTCTGCATTTCTCCATGTTGAAGTTTCTTGTCTTATGGATTTAGGAACATTCTAATAATTTTTTACCTATCTTCCCTTGGAGTGTTTGATGTTTAGTTGTTCTACAAGGTTGGTTAGTGAGTTGTATGTCTATGGAAGTGTGGCTAGTTGCACAAGATGATAGTACTCTTAGTTTCATGTGGTTGTGGTAGTGTTGAATATTTTAATGGTTTTGGAATATTTTGGGATATTGTGTGATGTTGCTTCATAGTCAGTAGGATGTTTCTGGAGCTGGATAAGTATGAAGGTGATTGTTTGTTAGTTTTAATGTAGGTTTGGCTAACCTAGCATGCTAGCACTATTTGTGAAGGTGAATTTTTATTTGTGGATGCATGGTGTAGTGTGTTGGTGTAGATTTGGATGTTGGTTAACCCTTAGTGTGGTCCACCTTCACTTCTTTCCATCATGGAAGTGTTTGGTGTTGACCTATTTAGTGGTTGCATGTTCAATGTGCATACGTTTCATTGAGGCCAACATGAAGAAGGTTTTTGAGGTTATAGATGATGTATAATCAATGTTAATTCTTAGAGATGTGTTTGACATGTTGTGTGGTGTCAAAGGATGTGGATGTAAGTGTTTTCTGAGATATGAGTGTGATCTTAAACACTTAAGGCTACCATATGTATTTAGTAGAAGGTGTCTACATTTTCAATGTACTTGAAGTTGCTAGAGGTAGTGAGCCAAAGGTTGTGGATGGTGTACAGTTGTTGTAGTGGATATTCATGTTTCTCTAAGATAGTGAACCTCCTTGTAATATTTTTCTTTTTTTCTCTTCTATTCTAGATAGTGAGTCCTTTAGGCAGCGAGCCCTTCCAGTACTGAGCCTTTTGTAATCAGTGTTGTTATTCATATATATGTGAGTTAATCCTCACCATGTTTTTTCCTTGATTAGGTTTTCCACATAAATAAAGTGTTCACTTGTGTATGGTTGTGATTATTTTTATGTTTCATATGTTTACATTCATTTTCATGCATAATAAGGGTTTCAATGTTTTAGTGTACAATTGATTCACCCCCTGTCAATTTTCATGTGCATCTAACAATTGGTATCAAAGTTGTGGTTCCTTGGAAGAAGCTTAACCTCCTAAAGTAAATTCGAATGACACACAAGAATGGTGTCAAGATCCCTATATTCAATGGAACAAACTATGCTTTCTAGAAATCTAGGATGGAAACTTTTCTTGTCTCTTTAGGGTTTGTTTTCTAGAAATCAATTGAAAATGGATACACAATTCCTACTACTCCTCCAAAAAGTGATGATGAGATCAAATACTATGAGAATAATGGAAAAGCAAGGAATTCTATCTTGAGTAGGTTTTCTAATTTAGAACTTGTGAAGGTGATAAGCCTCAAAACTACTAAATAGATCTAGAAAAAGTTGTAGAGTGTTTATGAAGGATATGATAAGGTCAATCAAGAAAAGATGCAAAATTCCAAATCCAAATTTGAAACCCTAAGTATGCCAGAAGATGAAGATATTGTTGGCTACATGCTCAGAGTGGATGAAATTGTCAATGTCATCAATGGTCTTGGTGGAAAGTTGAAGGAAAGTGAAGTTGTGAAGAAGGTATTGAGAACTCTTCCTAAATCTTATAGTGCTAAAGTTTTTGCTATTGAGGAAGCTCAAAATTTGGATCAATATACTAGAGATAAAATGTTTGGTGCTTTAACAACTTTTGAATTAAGAGAGTTAAGAAAGATGCTACAAGGAAAGAAACTAATTTTAAAGTCAACAGGAAGGAAAAGAATGATGAATATGATCAAGATGATCTTGATGAGGTGGAAGAAATTTTTGTAAAGATTGAAAAATGGCACTATAAAATGCAAAGGTAAGTTACCCTTTAAGTGTTTCAATTGTGGAAAGATAGGTCATTATGCTTCTAAATGTCTAATAAAAGATTCAAATGACAAACATAAAGATCACAAAGGTAAATTTGTCAAGAAGAGTTATTATGTTAAAGAAGATAGTGGTGAATATGATGATGAAAGTGATGAAAGATTGTTCATGACTTTAAATGTTGTAACTAATTCTACTAATCCTAAAATATGTGTGAAGGAAATTTCTTTGGAAATAGGTCACAATATTTAAGGAACTATGTTTACTAGCTTTCATACAAGAGAGGAAAGAAACTTCTGGATAATTGACAATAGATGCTCAAATCATATGGCAGGTGATAAGAGTAAGTTTGTTAAAATTTTGAAGTATAATGGTGGTCTTGTTAAGTTTTTTGATGATACATCTGCTAAGATTTGTGGAAAAGGTCCAATTAGTTTTGATGGGAGGCATAAGATACATGATGTTCTCTATGTCAAGGGTCTCTGACATAATCTTAGTGTAGGACAAATGTGTAGTAGAGGATATAATTTGGTGTCTCAAGATGATGGTTGTGAAATCAAAAAGGAAGCTTTGTAAATTTGGTTGTAGTAGGAAAAATGGCATAAGGAAATGTTTATCAGCTTAAAGGTGGTGGTGTTAAGTGCTTTATGTCACAAATCAATGAAATTTGGCTATGGCATAGAATAATAGGTCACATCAATCTTGATATCCTAGTAAAGATCAATTCTACTGATGTTATAAGAAACCTGCCAAGAATAACAAAGCCTATCAATGCAATCTACAAGGAGAGTCAATTTGGAAAGTAGACAAAGAAAAGGTTCAAGACTAAGGAATATTCTACCATAGGTCCTTTGGAGTTGGTGCATATAGACTTATGTGGACCTACTAGAACAAGAAGCTCTGAAGGTGACAAGTATTTTATGTTGTTAATATATGATTACTCTAGAATGACTTGGGTGACCTTTCTCAAAGAAAAATAAAAATCTCTAAATAAATTTAAAGCATTTAAGTCTATAGTTGAGAATGAAATGGATTTGAAAATTGAGTGTTTGAGACCAAACAAAGGTGGTGAGTTTACTTCAAATGAGTTTAATATATTTTATGAAGATCATGGGATAAAGAGACATTTATTAGCTCCTAGGACTCTACAGTAGAATGGAGTTGTGGAAAGGAAGAATTGTACAGTTCAAGAAACAAAAATAACCATGATGAAGGAAGAAAATCTACCAGATGTCTATTGAATTGAAGCTATTCATACTTTAGTGTACATTCTTAACAGAGGACAAGCAAGAGTGAACACTTCAAAGAACCCCTATGAACTATGGTGTGGAAAACCTCCTAGTGTGAAATATATGAAAGTGTTTGGAAGAAAATTCTATATCAGTGGAGATGAAGAAAACTTAGGAAAGTTTGATGCAATATCAGATGAAGGAATCTTCCTTGGGTATTCTACAAAGAGCAAGACACACAAATGCTATAACAAAAGGGTGAAGACAATTGTTGAAAGTGCAAGTGTCAAAGTGGATGAAGAACCACATCAAATTTTAGTGGTGATAGAAGAATATGAATCTGATGAATGCCCTTGAAATGAAGAAGAAGAAGAAGAAGAGAAAGAAAAAGAAATGATAGTGGAAAAGGAAGAATCTCTGGAAAAGAATCCTAAGACTCATAAGTATGTGTAGAAGATTCATTCTTAAGATCAAATAATTTAAGATAAGAGTAAAGGTGTATTGACAAAAAGAAGAGTTAGTATGGCATAGGAACAAGTAAAATTTTATTGCCTCTCTAAAGTAGAACATAAAATAGTAACTGAAGCATGCAAGGATGAGATTTGGACCAAAGCTATGGAAGAATAATTAAGGAAGATTGAGAAGAATCAAGCATGGGAACTGCCCCAAGACCAACAAACAAGAATGTGATAGGAACTAAATGGGTTTTCAGGAACAAGTTGAATGAGAATGGAGAAGTCATTAGGAACAAAGCTAGACTTGTGTGTAAGGGCTACTCACAAGTGGAAGGAATATTTTTTGAAGAGACTTTTGCTTTAGTAAGAAGGGAATCTATTAGGATGTTTTTCGATTTTCCAACACATAAAGACTTCAAGGCATATTAGATGGATGTGAAGCCCGCATTATTGAATGGTAAGTTAGAAGAAGTATACATTGAACAAATAGAATATTTTTAGCTATCAAAAGATTTTGATATGGTTTGCAGGTTGAAGAAGGCCTTGCATGGGCTCAAACAGGCTCCTAGAGCACGGTATGCAAGATTGGACAAGTACTTATTGCAACACAGATTCAAAAAGGGTATTGCAAATAGAAACCTTTACTTCAAGGTTGAGGGAGATCAAATCCTAATTGTGGTTGTGTATATTGATGAGATAATATTTGGAGGAAATGAAGAGATGTGTAAGAGGTTTTGTAGAGGAGATGCAAAATGAGTTTAAAATTTCAATGTTTGAGGAGACGAATTTCTTCCTTGGGCTAAAAATTAGTCAACTTGATAAAGGTATATTCATCTCACAATAAAATTATGTCAAGGAAATGTTAAAGAAGTTTGGAATGGAGGATTCTAAACCAATATGTAATCCCATGGTTACTTGTTATAAGTTGGGAAAAAATGATGAATCTCCTAAGAAATATTGGAGAAAGTACAAATCCATGATTGGTGGATTGCTATATCTAATTGTTACTAGATCGAATATCATGCATGCAATATGTCTTGTGGAAATATTTCAAGAAAATCCTAGAGAATCATAGTGGCAGTAGTAAAAATGATATTTAGATATTTGAAGTGCACTTTGGACTTTGGTTTATGGTATCCTATGGATATTGATTTCTCTTTGAGTGCTTATACAGATGCAAATTGGGCAGGTTGTGTGGATGACAAAAGAAGTACAAGTGGAGGTGCTTTCTTTCATGGAAACAAATTGGTTTCTTAGTTAAGTAAGAAGTAGGATTCAGTTTCATTATCTACTACAAAGGTAGAATATATTGTTGTAGCATCATGCTACACAGAGGTGTTGTGGATGAGGTAGACATTGAAAGATATCACTCTCCTAAAAGCTTCATGTTTGCATGGGATGACTCATTTTTGGTTGTTTTATATGTATTTACAAAATTTTGTCCTATTTAGGTGTTGTAGACATATTTTGCATGAAATTTATCTTTTGTAAATGCACTAAGATAAAGTGCCATTTTGGTGTATACTTTTTGGGGATTTCACACATCATGTTGTGCCTTATGTACTTGCACTATGATATAAAGTACCATGGGGGGTTTGCTATGTGAACATCATATTTACAATCACAAACTTTTCTACCTTCATTTTTGTGTCTCTTGGTTTGCACACCCTTTTATTTTCAAGTACTCTTTTAGTTGCACATTCAAATATTCTTCATTCTCTTACATGCACTTCTTGGTTTCACATAGTTTCACTATACCTATCTTGACTCTCCCTTTCCACATAATGGGGGGTTTCTTCTATTGGTGCTAATTCTTCCTTGGTATCATTTTTTAGAGTGATCTATATGTCTAGTTATTGTTCCTATCTAGTAGGTGAATGCAATGGCTAGTTACCCATGAATTTTGGTGAGATGGAGTATTTACCATATGGACATTCTTTGATTCTTATTTTGTGAGGTAAAACTTCTAACTTTATTTGATCAATTTTCTTATGACTATTGGTACTTGTATTTTCAACTTGCATCTTGCATGATGAGTAGTATCATTGGGATCACTCATTCATATTCATGTACCATTTGTATCTTCAAGTTCTAGATGTATTACCTTTGTTTTTCATTTGATTCTAGTAGTGTCGTTGGGGACACTCATGTATATTATTTTCTTTCACTTAATTAGTGTTCTTCAAATTATTGGCACTTGTAATTTTGACTTGCATCTTGCATGTTGAGTAGTGTTGTTGGGGTCACTCGAGTATATTCATGTATCATTTATATATTTGACCTCTATATGTTTGTCATTTTTTGACATATCATTCAAGTGGTTTAATTAGGGACACTCATGCAAATTATTGTCTTCTTGATCCTAACATTTGCGCCTTCAAGTTCTAAATTTTTCCCTTTATTTTCCATTTTATTTGAGTAGTGTCATTGGGGGCACTCATATAGATTATTGTTCTCTTGATCCTAGTCAACATTTATTTCAAAGGAGGTTATTCATTTCAACACTTATATCAATCATCTTTCAATAGTTTTCTACAACTTCTTCGTGCTTTAGTGATGTTCTTTGAATGTTCCTTTTTTTGAGACATTATTTTTGGTTGGAGGTTTTTTAGTCCTTCACACTAGTTTGGAGGATTTTTAGTCCTTCATTCGTATTTCTCTCTTTTGGAGAGGTTTTTTTCCCATGTGTTGTTCTTTTCTCTAGTTGTTAGTGATTAGATTATTTGTACATGTGTAGCTTATTAGGACTTGTTTGTTGGGACCCATCACACATTCTCTTTTTTAGAGTTTTCAAGTACTCCCTAAGTTTATTTTCAAGGGGGTTGTTAGAGTAATCATGCATTAGCTAATAATTAATTAATATTTAGTTAATTATTAGTCTAATTAAATTCATGTACATAAGCTAAACTTAGGAGTGCTTTATTATGTTAACTAAGTATTTTTTTATGTTAACTGAAGTGAGCTATTATTAGATCATTTTGTCTCATCGCATGTGATGTTGACACTTGTCATGATCTAATCCCTTTATCATTTAGGGTTTCTCCTATATAGCACTCAACCCTCATTATATTATTATAACCTTTGATAACCTTTGAGGACTCTTGATCTCCTTGAAAATTCTTGAGGTTCATTTTGTAGCTTTTTCTTGTTGATGATATAGCATATTATTGTTTGTAGATATCTTGTGTGGAAGGTGTTTTTGTTCATTGTTTGATCCTATGTCTTGTTTTTTTCATAATTATAACAAGAATTGGTTGTGATATTTAAGATTATGCCCTAGAGAAGGATAGTTCTCAAAATGGAGGAGATGTTTGAATATATTTGAGTTGATATTAGAAATGAGATAATTGCTATAGTTGCAAGTCTGAGAAGATATCCAAATAATGAAGATGAATGTGTAGGAGATGAAAAAATTGTAGTTAACAGGTGAGAAAGATAAAATAAATAGCTATTAGATGAAGGATAAGAACATCTCCTAAGAGATCTTACTAGGATTAGTAGAGAATAAAATGGAGGTTCTATTTTTTAAGGTATGTTAAACCATAAGGAGTTAATAGACTGGAATAATGAATTAGAAGAGTATTTTGAATTAAAAAATCTTTATGACCCATCAAGGGTAAATTTGACACTAAGAAATTTTAAGGGATATTTTATCATTTGGTGGAGAGAGTTACAAAGACAAAGAGTGTTGAATTGATAAATAAGGATAACCTAGTTGAATTAAATGGCTAGTAGGTTAAAGGCCAAATTTATTCTTGAAGATTATTAATTGGAATGATTTAGAAGGCTTCAAAATATAAAATAAAATAATATGAATATAAATTATTATACAAAATAATTCTATATGATAGTAATCAAATCTAGACATCATGAAATGGATATAGAGAAAATAGTCAGGTACATAAATTGGTTGATATTTAATATTGAAGATGAGTTGAGCATGCTAAATGTTTCTACAAATGAAGAGGTTTACTAATATACTTTAAAATCAAAAGAAAGGATATCTAGAAAGAAAATCAACAAAAGTAAATAGACTTATGAAGAAGAAGCAATATTTAAATGAAACAAAGAATCAAACTAAGGAACAAGAGGAAAATAATACCCAACAAGAGGACATGGTAGTAATAGCAAGGGATTCTTTCGAACATGTTATAGGTGTAGATAAGTTGGTCATAGAATTTATGAGTTCCTTTAGTTATATCATGGAAATAGTAAGAGTGTGGCTACAAATCACATAGCGGAAGATGATGAAGTATGACATCACCAAAATGAGTAGAATAACCAAAGGAATAAGAATATCTTATGTTCAAGAGAGTATTATTGAAACTAGCCATGAAGGAAGAAGGACTATCTCAAAGAAGAATTATTTTTTGAACTTTATGCAAATATTGAGGTAAGCACTATAAAGTAATTATAAACAGTAGTAGTATTGATAACCTGGTCTCTAATGAAATGGTAGAAACTATAGGTTTGAATAAGAGTAAACATCTTAGTCTATATGCAGCTACTTGGCTAAAAAAGTAACATGGATAATTTGATGGTGAAAGAATAATGTTTAGTGATTTTTCAGATTGGTTCATACAAATATGAAGTTTTATGTGATGCTATGTCAATGAATTATTGTCATATTTTTTGTGGGAAGGCCTTACCAATTTGATAGGGAAGCTATCTATGATGATAGAAATAAATTATATACTATTATGAAGGATGGGTACACATATACTTTGAGTTCATTAGAAGAAAAAAGAAAGTAAAGGACAAAAATGCTATAGTTTGTTTCAATTCAAAAAATAGGAGATCAAGGTAAAAAGGAGGGTTGGGATTGTAATGCCCACCACTCAGAAACCCTAGAGAGTTGCAATTAACTACTCAAGCGTTACTTAATTTTTTATTTATTGAAGTACAAAGCATGCAAGATCACTATCCATTCAACAACCTCTAAGGTTACGAGACTGAGATTACTTAAAACCCAAACAAGAAACATGAATTGAAAACATCACATGTAATTACTTAATAAATTAAGTACACATACATTCCAAACATGATAAATTACACCAAAGCATAAGAGATACCACATGATTCCAATAATATGAATTACAATATGATTACAACACTCATTCCCAGAATGAGGTAAATCCAATAAACAAGGTTATAAATTACATCTTCCACCTCGATACAAAGAGGGGTAATAAATTATAATAATAACTGAAAGAGTAAAAGCATGTATTGGATCCCCACGAGCTCTCCAGCTGAGTACCGTCCACATGAACAAGAAGATGACCCAACGAATTAAGGTGCACGTTCCACCCAACCATGTGATACCTCAAGGCTCCATGGTATCAGAGACTGGGATTAAACACTAGGTACTCTGGGATAATGTGGAACCCATTAAGTTGTTAGTTGCGTAGGTTTATGCTCTGGGCACTATGAGCCATGGCATTGACCTAGATGCTCTATTCAGTAGTTTATGTTTTCCTTTTGGGTTGATCTCGCTTGTCTACCCAGAAGTTGTTGTTACGTGGTGTAGGTCCAATGGTGTAGGAAACTAGTGGAAAGGATAGGATCCTCGGTGTAGTGTACAATGCATTGATATCCTTCTTACCGGGTGAATGCACTATAGACATTTGTGTAGCATGTGAATTTTTGGGTGTGTGTGTGTTACCTGGTTGTGTTTGCAAGCTTCTAGGAGTAAGCCTGACCCTAGGGGGGAGGATGAAATACCCCTCTATTTGCGTTAGCTGGGCGTGTGTCCTTGTTTGGTTTGATGTGCTTTTTGGTTATTGAGATGTTGTATCATGTGTGTGTGATTTGATCGATAATTATAGAGTGATAGTTTATTGGTGTGATGTGATGTATCTTATCTGATGCTTTATTTGACATGTTTTAATTGGTGTAATGATGATTAGTTATTGTAACATGTTATTGCATGAGATAATTGTTTATGATGGAACTATCAACCCATGATGAGTGTATTGGTGAGGGGGACGAGATCACATCACTCGTTTGCGAGTTCCCTACGATTCTGCGATTTCCTCTTCACAGTGTGTTTTATTATGTTGTATATATGCATGTTCGACATACTCTTTGTTCACAGGTTGACAGGTATAGACATCGACTCCACCTGATTTCACAGGGTTGAGCATGTCCATTGGCCAACGGTATTCGATTGGGAGATAGTAGCTAGGTTTTCCATGCCAAGTCATCACCCTAGTTATAGTGTGTCGTCGGGTTGTCGTCGGGTTTAGTTGTTTTGATATGGTCCATTCCTCCTTGGTTATTTATTTAATTTAAAATTATAAAGGTTATTAAATGGCGGGTGTAGTTAAAATGATGATTAAATATATCTAGTTGCAATATTGAAATGTTAGTTATTTTATTGATTAATTTAATTTAATCAATAAAATAATCTAATCTTAGATTAGATTTATTTTATTGATTCATTAAGTTAATGGTGATAAATTAAATTAAGTTAATTGTTTTGGCATTATTGGATATTAAGA
>VDFB02196745.1:0-23287 GCA_007258455.2 Sequoia sempervirens | reverse complement strand
ATGTTTCAGAACTTGCAACCTCAAGATGGATAAAGACTATCTCACAAACCCCTTCCACTAGCACACAACAACACAACACCTGATTGTGAATATTAAAATAATTAATCAATCTACATTATCACATCACTAATAGGAGCCCACTCAGATGAATGAAAGGCTAAATAATGTAATATAAGAATATAAATATAGATTTATGGTTTCAATAATGTAATATTATGAACAAATTTTCCTTTCTCTCCTATCGTGTTCCCCCATGATAAAGAGTTAGAAATTAAAATACCAAAATTATATGAATATTGTTTTCCAAAAGATTTAGTGTGACACGTTTGTGAAAAAACTCAAAAGGATGTAAGAAGTTTCATAAGTCACAACCTTTTTGTACAAGAGGGCTTGCAATCTACAATGGAAAATGGAAAGCAATAATTCTTATTTCTACAGGGTTTTTATATCCCTCTTTATGTACATTTCTTAACACAACCTTTCTGTCACTTGATTCCTATATGCATTCAGAATTTCAAATATCTAATGTCTAACTTCATGATAATACTACTTTTTTTTGTGTAGTTGATCTAGAATGAATGGCTTCTTGAGTAATGACGACCTCATCTAGACTTGACCAGCCTGAAATGAAACCACTTTGTTCCTCTGCTATAATATTTGGAAGAATGAGTTCTAATTTATTTTCCATTGCATTTGAGATGATTTTGTTCATGATTTCATGAATGAAGCTTGTAGGGCCCTTTTCTACCCTCAAATATAATATTATTCCAGTTCATCCAAAGTTGTCCCTGTTTAAAATGATGGAAATGGCTCACATCTCTTAGAACAATTTCTCTTGCAATAATCTTGGAGATGAATTTAGATGCAGTGAATGGAAATCAAAACATACTTGAAGGTTCTTAACAACTCTAATAGTTGTACCAGGGGCCATGTTTAACAAACCAAATGCAATTGCTAACTTTTCACTATGGTGGCAGATAAATGATTCTTTATACCCTGTTGCCTAAATTTTCCAAGCCAATTTCTCCTACTTTGCATAGCTCTGCCATGTTTGTGGATGTGATTTGTCTCCTACACAAAAAAAATGTACCAATTTACAGCCTTCAATCCAACTACATCCAGGTATCTTTTTAATTCCTCTATCTTTCATCAATCTCTTTACTATTTGAACCTCGTACATATGTTTTAGAGAAGAACATAAGTTGCAATGTTTTTAGGATCCAACTAAAAAGAAATGTTGCTGGAAATACTCAGCCTATATTCATATATGATCCACATGTACCACAGATTTAACTATCATCTTAGTAATAATGTTTAGGGTGTCCTCAATATAGCTAGCACAGATACACAGGTCAACCATGCACACCTAATGATTAACTATATATGTAAATTGTAATGCAATAAGGGTTATCGGATGATCGACGGAACTAATGCTTTAGTTCCGTCGATAATCAATTTTCTCCCCGATATGCTTCATCGAGCCATCGGTGGGATGAGGTCTCCTATTCCCATGATGGTCCAATGGGGATTTGATCAGTTGAGTTCGTTCCTGTCACCAGGACTTGGGTGGTGGTTCCAACGACGAGCCAATGTTCGTGTGTTTGGTGTACCGTTCAGCGGGAGTGTGACCTACCATTTTGGGGTCTCATCGATTAAATGTGCTCAGTATTAGGATCTTGGCCATAATTTTCATTTTAAAAACATGCTCTAAAACCCTTGTCGAAACCTTATTTTCAGGTTGTAGCTCGCCACTTTGTGGACTCTTTATTTAATTGCCAACAATCTAGAATACCTATCTGAACAAATTTTGGTTGTAATGAAATGCATTTTAAGAATTTCTATGGTAATCATAGACTTACTATTCTATTTTTGGAGTTGGTACATGCAGATAGGAATGGACATTGAATACTTTAAATGCTCTTGGCTTGTAGTGCAAGCTCTTGAACGGGAAAATGAGAGCCAAATTCAAAGACACTATGTATGCAGATAAGTCCATTTTCATTTGTGACTATCTGTGTAATTTTGCACTAGCTGGTTGTTGACTAACAATGATTATGTTCTTTGTTAGGCTAATTATGGAAAAGCAAATCCATCTTGTGTTGCAGAAGTTAAGGAGTTATATAGAGAACTTGGAATCAATGTATGTTTATTCTTTTATTTTCTATTATGAGATGTTAAAAGTGATCTTTTTTTTTCGAAGTTTCCACTATCAAATCACATAGTTCACAGGAGAACTTACTTTTATCTAGATAAAAATTATATTAAGGGACATGTAGATTGAGTTGTCTATACAAATTTCAGAATTTGAACTCTTAAAATTAGCTTCCACTTTTTGAGGGGGGCATGCAAATCACTTTTGAAGTTGACTATAAAAAATAGAGTAGCATGTAAGGAAAAATGATGAACAATAATAAAGTGAAAATTGGCTCTTTTATCAACCATGTAGAGTACAATGAAAGGAGTGCAGGGATAGTAGGGGTTTAACGTTTATTTTGCAGTGGAACCTAAGTCACTGGGTTCACTAACATATTTGAATAAATTCACAAGTCTCAAAATCTTTAGGGCATAGTAGTTAAGTTTGATATACTAATTAATAGAAAAAATCTATTTGGCACATATTATGGTCTATGTACCAATTCTTCGTGTATAGGACATTTGATGAATCAACATTTGCATGTATTCTATTTGACCCACTAATTTCCTTATCATTGCTGATAGCTACCAATGATAAAAGCCAAAGTCTTATATGAACCCTACAACTGGAAATCAAGAGCTTAGTGCTTAGCACTAAGATTGTCTTCTATAAGGGCACACTGATATGATACAACAATTAACAAGAGGAATGCTATCTCCAAATATCAAGCCTGTGAGGACAAAGAAAGATAAAATGAAAAGATTCACACACGCCTTTATCTTGTCTTGGATGTTGATTGAGCTATCTGTGCCATTTTCATAATTGTTGATGGTTTCAGGTATCAAATGATTTGTTATCATTTTATGGCATCCTAATCTCTTTGTGGAGAAGATTGACCCATGTGTTACTGTCTCTGTTCATCAACTTGGGGTCTATTTTTAACATTAAAACCATACAACTTAAACACAAATTTAGCAGCAACAAGTATAACTGTGATGTTTCAATTGAATTGTATGTGGTTATAAAAAACCACATACAAACATGTATTCACGTATTGATTATCTTTTCTTCCCCTTACTTGTGTTGATGTTGATAGTCAAAACATGCTCTATATGCAAATGTAAACCAGAGCATACAAGAAAGTGTTAGGAATAGAATCATAGAGCAATATACAATAAAATGAACGTAGAAATAAAATATAAAACACAAAGACACAAATATATGTGGTTCATCCAATATGGGCTACATCCACGGAGAAATAGCCAATCCTTCCTTTATTCCGTCCAAAAAAACTGAAGGGATACAACTTGCAACACATCCATTGCAACTTCCTCTATGCTCTCTCATAGTCTCCTCTCACAGTACACACCATAATACAATGCCTTCGTGTAAAGAGGGTTGCCTTCTAGGGAAAAAATGTCAACATAACCTTTACCGTCAAATTTGTGACCTAATGATTAACAGTCCAGATTTACTATGAAATTATAGCAGTTTACAATTTAAATATGTATATAAAATTTGATTCCAGGAGCACTACCCTTGAACCCCCATTGAAGGTAATACCCCCCATAAAACCTTGAAAGAGGAGGTAAACCCCTCTTTTCACTCCTCCCAAAATGAAATGGGCTTCAAGTGTGGTTCTAACACCAAATAAAAGTTAGAGATTTAACAAGATCAGGCTCTATTACCAACAGAAAGAACCCCATAGCATGAAAGAGGCATGTATATAACTGATATTGAATGACTAGATAAAGATGCTTGAGGAAAATTTGTTTTTCTAATTCATACTGCCTTTGTTGGCTGATGTTATACTTCATTGTTTTTTTTTGGCACTTACCTAAGTGTAGGTGGCCTTCATCATGGCTTGATTGTGGTTTTTGGAGTCTAATCACTGTTGAATTCTAGTCTTTGTGGGCCTCCACAGCTAGAAAAAGTGTGCTATGCAGGAATGTTTCACTTGTTGCTTTTATAAACATAATTTGACATTTATTGCCATAAAGCATAGCATCTACTAGCTCATTTTAGATAGTCTTTATCGACACATCTCTCTCACACACATATTTATATATGAATGATTCTATGGACTAAGGTATTTATTTGATTTTTATGAAAGAAAATTAGCTAATGCAACTTTAATTTCTCCATATTTGATTATCATAATCTGTCATCCTAATATTGCTTGCTATAAATCGGTATTATTTCTAATTTTGATAAACTTAACAGTATTTTTGTTAATAAAACATGGAAATCCCCTTGATCAAAATCATGTATAAGCTATTGCAAAATCTGGCTAAGATTTTCTCCATGTCAATGACCACTAGGATTTCAATTTACAGCTAGGAAGCTCTTTCATAAACATAAGGCACTAGCTAAAGTCATCAGAAAATTCGATTACTGTTCTTTCAAAATTAGTGTTGCTCACTAAAACTTTTACTTATTGCTGATTAATAAACATTTACTCCTTTCTTTCTAGATTTGGAGTCTAGTTATTTTCACCTCTGCAAGCTAAACAGTTAAACTGAAACCCAATTGATGTGTAATCTCTTTCAAATTGGAAAAAATTAAGTGACAAACTAAAGCATTTACACAATATACTCTAAAGGCATAGAACGATTGAGTGAAATTATGATTCTGTGCTCATTTTGTTTGATTCAGGACGTTTTTCTAGAGTATGAGAATAACAGTCACAAGAACCTAATTTCTTCCATTGAATCTCAAGAGGAGTCAATTCAGGTACATCTGATGTTTACATGATGACTTCAGTATAAACTACACTTTCGATATTCTAGTCTTTTTAACATTATAAATTGGCTTTTGATCAATATCTATCTATAATGACCTTTTGTTTGGCAGCTTATGTTGAAGTCTTTCCTGGGGAAGATATACAAGCGTCAGAAATAAAATTACAAATTTGCAGAGTCATGGCGGATTAATGTAAATATCAATAATTGTTCCCATGGTCAGTTACATGTTTTGTCCATTTTTCATGTCTTATCCAGAATAGTAATGCAGTAGCAGTGGCCAGTGCTTGGAATATCAATCTTTAAGATTGCTTTTAAATGTTATTTTTGTTTAATGAAGACATTCATCATCAGTTAATGAATTACTAATCCAATTAGTCTCAGGGATTTTACTCTCAATCACAGCAAGAAGTCTTAGCAACTTCTTGTCGGAAAATTTTCAATGTCTGCCAGTTTATTCATTTTTGTAAATTAACTTTCTATTGGATTGATAAAATTAAACAAGGCAAAAAGAGTGAGCATTTCAGTAATTGAAATACACGAGTGTATTTTGTGTTTGTTACTTCCTACCATGTGTTCAGTTGCAACATTCTTTTGTTTATGAGAGAGAATGTTAAACATGCTTGGACATCCTAAGGCATCTCAACCTTGCTTTCCGTTGTTGGCACTTTATTTCCTAACAAACTTCTTGTAATGATAAAAAATGGTTTCCTTACAATTTATTTGGGACGAATAATTAAACACCACTAAAAGCTTATGATGAAAAGCTAGGAGCTGACGCTGAGTAATAAATGTAGTAATAAATGTAGAAGTAAATTTACAAAGTTTATATTAAGCATGATTCTGGATGGAGGAATGTACTGTTGAAGATGTCAGGAATTAGTTTGGTAATGTGCAAAAACATAGGACTTTCAGAATTTGTGAACTATCTTGCTCAAGTTCAGATCTTGCATTCAAAATTGAGTTTGGACTTGTAAAAGTGAATTTGCATAGAATTGACGATTATTGCAGATGTGCTTTGTTTGAAGTGAATTGGTTTCTACAGACACTGTTCAGGAATTTGCTAGGCAAGGATTTTGATTCTCCTTTGGTTAAACTCAGGTGAACTGGTTCAACAGCTTTGAACAATAATTGAAGACAACCTAGAAGCATATAGGGATGCTTAAGATGATGTATTCTCCAATAATGTTGCTATAGATGGATGTATTAGGAATGCCCAATGGCAATTTTTTTCCATAATACTTTATTTTTTCAAAATGAATGATGAATTTTCTTAAATAAAACATAGCACACAAGTCCACACAAGCATGTGCTATGTAATCTCCCAACGACTAGTGAAAAGCTCGACAAGGGTTTAGATTTGGAAGGTGAATGTTAAAAAGTCGATTTTGCACCCATGGCTATGATTTGGAGTGGCAAAGGGAACCTGTATGTTTCCAATTGTATCATAAACCTCACAACCCAATTTTTAAATATAATATCTGATGTTAGTGATCCCATCTGTTTTTTAAACTAGCTATTCTTCACTTTTTGTCTCTTAATTGTTTTCTATCAAAGTACTCTCTTTCTAATGTAGTAATAGTATATTTCTAAATTTATGCTTGTGAATGCAGTTCGGGAAGTGTTCTTGTTTAGTATTTACTTTTGTTGTTGTCAGCATATGAAGTTTTTTGTCATTTATGATTTTGTGGGGATTCTAACTTGGTTCACATGCTTTTTGTTTTGGACTAGGTGAACAGAGTTGAGGTTGTACAAAAATGCAAGTGCCAACTGCAGCTGAATGTCTTCGGCATCCTTTCTTCGAGATTCTTTTAATTTTTTTTTCTTGTTCTATTTTATGACTACATGGTAAATAGAAGTCTCTAGGACATCTACATGGTGAAAATGATGTTATCAGAAAAACATGATATATTTATGAAATATGGTCAATCAATATTTCTACCATTTGATCAAAATAGATTGGGGAGAAACAAACTATCGATTAAAGTGGCGATATTGAACCTAGTGGCTCGGAGTGACGAATCCTAGTCCTAGAAATGTCCTTGAGTCGTCCCTTAGAACCCTACTCCCGTTTTTTTGGTAAAGCCCGTTGAGCTTGAGCCTGATAGCCCTTCCCTCAAGAACAATTCTCTGAGAAGAAACCCTAGGCCAAATGCCTTGTTCCTACTCCAAAGACTCATCTGAGTTGGAGGAGTCTGATGCCAACAAAACTGAGTTTTGCGCTGAACCTCTGCCGGATAAACATGCTAAAGATGACTCCCCTGTTATTCCTAACCCTGAGAAAACTTTCCCTAATATGGTAAGGAGCCCTCTCTGGATGTTCTGAACCTTGCCAAAACCAATCTGAGTCCCACTTCAAACTCTTGGATTGGACTTTCATTGAAATTAATGAGTTGAAAATAAAAAATTGGGCCCTTCAAAGCAAGATTGAAGAGCTGGCTGCTAAGATGTAGAGATTGAGAAGAAAGATGTGGATAGTGTGGGTTCAAGGTCATAGCAATAGAAATATTGACTCCAAGGTTGAGAATATTAGGAATATCAAAACTATTGCAAGAAAAACAACCGAATGGCAAGACACAATGCCATTCATTAACGTGCGATGACAAAAAGTTAGATAAAACCCAGGGGTCTCAGTGGTGGATCTAGAGGAAACAAAGGATAAAAGCAGGAAACGGATGCGGGAATCTCCAGAAAGAAGCCAACTTGAAGCGCAAGGTCTCCCTACGAAGATGATTCAAATATTTAAAAAGGGTGTCAATGATATGCAGACTTTGGAAGCAGAAACAGAGTCTGTCCTCAAGACTCTGAGTTACGGCTAGGTTTTTATGTTTACTTTGTTGTTCTTTTTGCTTGACCTTTTGGTGCGTCTTGTTTGGTTCTTTGTTGATCTTTTCTCGGGGTAGCGGTCTTTTTTGTTTGGACTTTTGTGTCCTCTCTCTTACTTGTAAACTTTGTGGTTTGGGTCAAAACCATTTTACCCTTTTATCAAAACATTTTAAATTTTTGTGTAGGAACATCAAAGAAGATTAAATTAGATTGGGATACTCATCTAAAGATAGCCTATGGTGCTACAAAAGGATTAGCATATCTTCATTGTGATTGTAACCAATGCATTGTTCACAGGGATGTAAAGATATCTAACATTATTTTAGATAACTTCAAAGTACATTTGTCAAAATTTGGCATTGCCAAGTGCATTTCCTTGACCAAAATTCACACCTCCACCTATGTTACGGGTACTATTGGTTATATTGACCCTGAATATGAAAGAACCTCAAGGATTAATGAGAAATCTTATCTTCACAGCTATGGTAATGTTCTTCTATTAAAGTTATTGATCGGTAGGAAAGTTGTGGGCAATGACTCAAATTTACTTCAGTTGGTAGGATTCATGATTGGTGATAAATAAACCAACAAAATATGAAGATTAAGACGTAAATGATCAAAATTTTTAAGGGATAGTTCAATGGTAAGAGAAATAAAGAAGTAACAATTAACATTGTTATAAGATGATAGTAATCAGAATGAGGGAAGCCTACAGATGATTGGAGCTTTATCAAAATCATAGAATGAAAGTTCCTTTGCAAAGATGTAACATATACTTATGCATTACAAGGGTAAGGGACTGTAGGTTATGATATAAAAGAATAGTCATGCACAAATGACAGTTAGAGAATCAACAAGCATTACAAATGTAAGGAACTGTAGGTTATGATTTAAAAGAATAGTCATGTTCCTATTCTTTTGTAAGTTGTTGAACAACATAAAGGCAAGGTTTTGGAATAGATATTAGCTAGTTGTTTTCTCTCAACAATTTATTGTAATCTTTCAAGTTCTTTTATGTTGGGCCAAAAAATTGTAACTCCATTTTCAAGCTTTCAGAGTTATATGTAACATCTTTTTGATTAATAAAATAAGCTATTTTTACCATAATTTCATTGTTGTTTTATTGTACAAATATTTTAGATAGTTGATAAGTGATCTTTTTTATTAATAAAATAAACTACCAAATGATGGAAATTAAAAATGCACTAAATCAATTACATGTATGGGGTTAAAAATATAATTCTTAAGTAGGGATACATGGTTCATACATTGTGAAAGCAAGAGAGAGATGGAAAAAGATCCAGTCGGTAAGATACATGACTAATTTTCTCAAGTATCTCGAAAGGACCTATGTATCGTGGAGCTAATTTAGCAACTTTTCCAAACTTTATTGGGCTTTAATGTGGTTTGACATGCACAAACACCTTATCTCCTACTAAAATTTCCCTTGGTGTCTACCTTACATTAACATAATTTTTTTTTAATGATTTGAAGCCTCCTTAAGTATTTCCTTTATAATTTTCACTTGATTGTCATATTCTTGAAGAAGATTCAACCCAATAGTTACATGATTTTCTAAATTTCCCCATCCTATATGCATTCTACACTTTCTACAATACAATGCTTCTAATGGAGTGATTTGGATGGAAGAATGATATGAATTATTATATGAAAATTCTACTAATAATAGATACTCCTCTCACTTAGTGGGTTGATCCATGACACACATTTTGAGCATGTCTTCCATAACCTAGTTAACTCTTTTAGTTTGGTTGCATGTTTTAGGATGGTAAGCAATACTAAAATTGAGTTTGGTTCATAATGTGGTCATAAGAGAGGTCCAAAACCTAGAAGTAAACAACTTATCAATATAAAAAATTGTTACCTTGGGCATCCCATGCAAACTAATTACTTCCTTTATGAATTTTTAGCCAAAAGTGGTGCATCATCCTTTACATTTCCTAGTATGAAGTGTGCTACCTTGGTTAGTTTATCAACCACCACTAAAATACTATCATGTTGTTTCCAAATTTTAGGGAATTTTGTCACAAAATCCATGGAAATTACCAATCACTTATGTTGTGGTAAATCATGAGGATAGAGTTTTCTCATAGGATGATAGTTTTTTGCTTTAAATCACTAACATTTAGGAAATTTATAAACATAGCAAGCTATTTCCTTTTTCATTCCCAACCAAAAGTAATGATTTTTTAGGTTTGCATACATTTTAGTCATCCCAAGATGTGCTTGATAAGTCACATTATGGCCTTTTGCAAGAATTTTTAATATTAAGCCTCCCTCTTTTGGTACATAATTTGGTTTAAATAATAAAGGATTGCATCATTTCCTAGATGGTACTTGAATGGATCAATCCTTTGCTGCACTTCTAATCTCATTTGCTAGCAAAGGGATCTTGTTCTTGCATTTTCTTGATCTCTTCTAGCAATTCAAACTTTAGTTGTGAGATTACAACTAGTTTAGCCCTCTAACTTAAGCTAGATTTGCAACCTAGTTTTCTTTCCCCTTAACATATGAGATATCTATCTCATAGTTGCTTAAAAATTTCAATCACCTTTTCTAACAAGCATTTAAATCAAGTTGGGTGAATAGATATTGGAGTCCCTTATGATTAGGATTCAACTTGAAGGGTCTTCCTACCAAATAGTGTTTCCACACCTTCAAGGCATGCACAATTACCACCACCTCCAAGTCATGGGTGGGGTAGTTGAGTTCATGATCTTTTAGGTTCCTAGACTCACAGGTAATCACTTGTCCATTTTTCATTAGTTCTCCACCTAACCCATCCAAAGAAGAATTCACCTAAACTACAAATTATCTTTTTAGATCAAAAACTTACAAGATTGGTGTGGTGGTAAGAGATTCCTTCAACTTTTGGAAAGCAATATTGCATTTTTTTGTCCATTCAAAATTATTTCCTTTTCATTGAAGGGAGATTGTGGGGTTAGCTATTTTGGAGAAGTTCTCTATAAATCGTAAATAGTATCCTTCCAAAATGATGAAGCTCCTTATTTCAGTCACATTCTTAGGAATAGGCCATTCTACAATTGCTTGTATCTTGGTTAGATCCACTGCAATTCCTTGGGTTGATATGATATGTTTGAGATAGTGCACTTTAGGCTAAAAGAAAGAACACTTGGATAATTTCCCATATAATTTATGATCTCTCAACCTTTACAAAACTATTCTCAAATGCTCCTCATGCTCTTACAAATTCTAGATTAGAATAGAATGCCATCCAAAAATTCTAACAAATTTTTTTCCAAGTGGTTATGGAAAACATGGTTCATGAGGCTCATGAAAGTAGAGGGGGCATTTGTTAGGCCAAAAGGCACCACTAAGAATTCATAATGGACATACCTGGTTCTGAAATATTTCTTTGGAATATCTTCTTCCTGATTCTTAACTAGTGATAACCTAACCTTAAATCTATTTTGGAGAACATAGAAACTCACTTCATTTGATCAAAAATGTCATCAATTCTACTTGTAGGGGATATTTTTTTTGAATGGTTACCTTGTTCAACATACAATAATCCATGCACAACCTCAATGTTTCATCCTTCTTCTTAATGAAAAATAATGGAGCTCCCCAAGGGGACACACTAGGCCATATCAATCATTTCTCCATTTGATCTTGCAAATGCATCTTAAGCTCTTGTAATTCAGTAGTGTTCATTCTATAGGGGGGTTTTGAGATAGGCTCATCCCTTGTAACTAGATCTATTGTGAAGTCCATTTATCACTTAGGAGGAAATCCTCACAATTCCTCTGGAAAGACATCATAGTACTCCTGGAGGATGGGATGGTCTTCAACACTAGGTGTGGGATCATCGTTACACTCTTCAACCTTTACTAGATAAATTTTTCTCCCCTTTCTCAGTACCATCTTGACTTGCATGTTTGAGATTATTCTTACCACCACTGAACTCCTAATTCCTTAAAGAACCACTAACCTCCTGTGATCATCTAAACATTCAATCTTCTTGTTGTAGTAATCCAATTGGATTTTTTCTTTTAGAACCAATCCATCCTAATGATTAAATTGTAGGACCCTGATAGATTGACCCATTGATCCACCTCAGTCCTAATAATTTTTAGGTCAATATGAGCTCCTAAGGAAAAAATTGATCTTTTGTGTCTTACCCAACCCAAACTCAACCTCCATCTCCTTTTGACTAAGTCTTAAGTATGATAAATTTTACATTTTTGAATATTGTATAAGAACGAATTTGCATCCTTTATGAAAATTCCCCTGTTTCCTTTCTCCACTCTAGAAAACCAAGTTTGGAGGATTAATTACACTTAAGCTCATTTCTTTCATCCCACTTGGTGCCTATTTTGAGTTTTGACAAAATAATTTATGTTGGGGACACCTGGGCAACGTGTAGACGACCACATAGTGCGCTTACATTCCTAGTAGATTCCTATGACTGAACCTGCAGAGGTGTTACACTTCTTATTAGAGGTCAATTTGTAATGCCCTCTTCAGCTGATTGACCTAAATATGGCCATTTTCTTCACTCTCCCCTTCAAATTCACTCTTTCAACAAGCATTTCATCTCTTCATAGCTCAAGCAATCTTCTACTCACTCTTTTGCATTCACTTTGAAAGCATTCTAGCAACATTCTTGCAATCCATTGCAGCAACAACTTTAGTTCATCACTTTAGTAGAGCAAGTTTGGTACCACACCATTGTAGCAAAGGCTCGAGTACTCTCATTCAATCCTCCATTATCCTTGAGTTTTTTTGGTGGAGACTTGGTAAGCTTCCCATTCGTCTCCTCTATTACTTGGTAGATTAAGCACACTTACTATTTTGTAGTGTTTTGGTCCTCTTCAATATATTGCTTTCTCTATCATACTTGCTTTCTTGGTTGTCCATGGAGGTGGAAACACCTAAATGGGGGTCTGAATGAGGCAAGACCCTATACAACAACCCAAAATTTTCCTCCTCTTTGTGTGTAGGTGAATGTGCTTTCAAGGAGCTAGCTGGCGAATGAGTTTCCCTGTGAGATCATCCTTGCCACTCTAACTCTTTCATTTTTACTTTATCACATTAGAGAGTATTTTTTTTGCTTAATCACATTATTTTTTCCCTTTAGTAGTAGTTAGTTGGGCCATTATCTTGTTTTCTTAGGTTTGACCTTGTCTTTGTAGTTTCCTGGTCATATTGACACCAACACACTTGAGAGATGTCAACACGTCGTTCTATCATCCTAGGACTATGCTTCTATCCTTGGGAAGAGAGCTTTCTAAGGCATAGCATTGAACCCAAAAACCAACTCACCTAGCCCTTCTCTAAGTTTCAGGTCTGCAATTTAACTGAGGGGCATCATGGTCCTCATTATTCTCATCCCATATTTCCTAACAATGCATTCAATTAAGGTAAGTTAGGGTAGCCTGCCACATCTTGGACCTCTATGACCTAGGGCCTTGCATGTGGTGGTCCACCTCTCTTACAAATATCATGGGAGTAAATAAAACTATCTGTGGCTCCTAAATCTACCAAAATAGAAATAGGTTGGTTTAGAAGTTTACCTTGAAGTTCTATAAATGGGGCCTATTGATTTGATTGATGATTATCCACACCTGCATAAGTTTTGATGGTGGGTTTGGTGGTTTTAATTGGATTCTTGGGACACTCACTCATATAATGATCATCTCTACACATCTAACATCCATTCAATGGTCCTTTTTAGTCTTTCTTCTCTCTCTTGGAATTACTTTGTGCATCTTTCTTAGATAACTTTTTGTTGTTTGTCTCCTTTATCTTTTTGACCTTTTGATCCACAACTCTCCATATAGTTTAAGCCCCTCTTATTCTACTGAGAAGCCTTTGTTTTAGATTTAGCCTCTTGATTACCCCTCTATTTATTATGTTAGTAGTTGGAAGAATGAGTTTTTATTTTGCATTCCTGCTTGCTCTTATGCTTTTCTTCAGTGACCAAAGATACCTCCATAGCCTGATTTTAGCTTTTAGGTCGATTGAGCTTGGTTGCATATAAAATATTCTTATTCAATCCCAAGATAAACCTTTTCCCCTGATCCTCTTCTTCTTTCATATTAGGCACATGATGGAGTCAACTCATGAATTTAGACTTGTATTCAGCTACTAACATTTCCCCTTGGCATAGTGTATGGAATTTAATCATCTTTTAGTGTCAATGATGAGTAGAAAAATACTTCTTGAGAAACTTCTTGGTGAAAGTGTCCCAAGTTAGCTTACTGATATCATATTTTTTAATTTCTGTAAGCATTCCCACCACAATGAAGCTTCTTCTTCTAGGTGATAAATCGTCATCCTAGCATTAGTATTGGCACTTAATTCCATTATCCCAAAATACTTGTTCATTCTTATGATCCATGCTTTAGCATCATCCCCACCCCTAGTCCTATCAAACTTTGGGGCTTGCATTTTATTCAATATTTGAATTAGCGAGTCTTTTCCCACTCGTCGTTGCATATCTAGTATAGAGTGACTATAGGTGGGAATTTTGGAGCTTCTCTCATGTTCTTGACTTATATCCCTATCTAGCTCTTCAACTCCTATGCAAGTGTTTTGATTAGTTCCTTGCTCCTATTGCCTCGTCGGATCCTCAATTTGATACTCTTGTGATGATATTTTTGCATAAAGTGTATTCAATTTAGCCTGTAATTCTTTAGATGTGGTAGGAGGTGGATAAAATACACCCCTACTTGCACATAACATTTCAACGAGGATAGGGATTTTTCCTCTCCTTAATTTTCTCATTGAATTAAATCAATTATGTGAGAAAAAGAGTTATTTAAGTATCTTTGTTATTTTATTTTAAATCTTGTCTTTATCAAATATAGAATTATGGAAAAATTCATATGCAACACATGTCTGATTCACAATATTTTAAAAAAAATCCATTCCCTTTTACCACATTCACCATAACACATTATTTTTAAGTATATATATATATCATCATATTTTTCATTAATAGTTAGTAGATTTTACATAAGTGAGACAATTTTTATTTAGTATTAGTTCATTGTCTTATACATAGTTTGGATTACAAGTCTAGGAGTCTACTACTCTTCAGGTTCTTCCTCATTTGAGGTTCTCACATTTACAAACATTGCAGAATGGACATGATTATACTCCACAATTGATTCCTTAGTTAGAATAGGAGCATTGCGTCTACAACCAAAAGGGAAGTCCCAAAAAATTGAGGGTTTAGGTTTAGGGGTTGGTCGAGGGAATTTCTTTGGTGGTTCATGATCCTTGTCAAGTTTATCCAATCCCTTTCCCTTTTGGAGTTTTTATTTTTTTGATCATTTCAGCCAATGGATCAAATATTAGATATGGTTTCAGTTTTTGTGTCTAGCCCTTAGGGTAACAAGGGCTTTGGATCCTTCTAGCTTATTTTATTGAGGATGTTGTTTTTATGAGACCTTCTTTCCTTTTCCTTTTCTTCCACAACCCATGCTTGTCAATACCAAATATTCATATTAGTGCAACAAAAGAGAGAGCACTTAGGTCCTAGACTCAAGTTCTAAGCTTTGATACCTATGAGACAACAACCCCAACAAAAGGAAGAAATTATGAGGAATTTTTTTTTCATCATTCCAAGAAGGATTACATAGAAAATTAGCTAACAATTAAAATAGAAGAAAGTGAGATCAACATATACCTTTTAATCATCATGCCAATTACATATCCTTCTAATAGAAGCTTACTACATTAACCAATAAAATATTATTGCCTTGATATGAACTACACATACCTTTACGGTTCACAATTCCATAATGCTCCATATCAATGATTGCTCTAGATTGTTAGTGGATCACATTTTGAGATTATAGTACTCCTAATCATAGTACTATCTATATTCTAAATTTCACAGAGTTTGATTGACTTTGTGTACACTAGTTGAGTAGTGTTCATATGTTCACTCATGCACTTTTTTGTATCTCACATCTTGAATCACATTACTTGGAGATTCATTGATTCTAGTAGACACTAGTCCATCATTAAAAAAGTGTAGAACTTCAACATGCTTCAATAGTTCTTCATCATCTTTTTTCTATCATCAAGAGACATATTTTCAGAAGGTCTTAAATCCTTCTATTTCTATTTTAGAGAGAATTTTTTTTCCCATTAGGTTTTCTCCTTTACTCCACTTTATGAGAATGTATTGTATATAGGTACCTAACATGGCCTCTAGTTAGGACCCATTTCTAACTTCCCTTTTGTGATCTCCCCAAGTATCACTTAAGGGGGGTGTTAGTGTGAATATTTAATCTATTCAATCTACTTAAGTGTACATAGGTTGATGAGGTTAGACAACTTCTTGTCTAATTGAATGTGAGACATTTAAACCTCTAGAGGTTACCAAGTTATTTGGTTAACCTCATGCACATACCTTTTGAGGTTAAAAGTATTTCAATCTCAGCTCAAAGGTCACTCAACACTTGGCACATAAGGTTGATGACTTGGTCATGGGTATGTACATGATCATCATGGAAAAAATAGGCCCTTAAGAGGCAAAAAATTCAAAAAAATCAGAGTTAGGAAACTTGACGTAAAAATTTGAATAAGTTATCTATATTATTTCAAAAATATGTAAGAATAGAATCTATAGAAAATTGAATGTAGTTTCTAAACTACTAGGTTTAAAAAAAACCAATCTATTTGGAGAAAATTTGAAATTTCAATGCAGCTGGTACTTCAATTTTAAGGAAAAAATAAAAAGTAGGTGTCTGCCCACCCTAACCACAATAAAATGATAATATTTTTTATAATATTTGAGGATATGGAGTAGATTACTCATGCCCTGATGTGATGCATTTTTTTTTGTAATTTTTTTCAAAGTAAATAATTAATTATGAATTTTTTATTACAAATTTTTAAAAAATATAAAAACTCGTATGTCTGACCACCTTAACTTGGTCAAAACTTAATGAAATTCAATTTTTATTTTTTTAATCCTATAGTATGTGAAGCATAGAATGTGTCACATGTTTTGGATTCAAAAAATGTGATACTGTTTGAAAGGTATAGATGTTTTCAAACAGCCTATCAATTAGGACTTTAGTCATAATTTCAATAGAAAATGAATAATAATTACTTATTAAATTCAAAGTAAAGCATACTTTATATCAATGGAAAGCTAAGAATCTCCTTTAAAAACCTTTTTTGTTTCATCAAATTTGGGTAAAAAATAGTTGTCAGCCACACCCATCATATTGCCACTTTTTGGCACATCATGATCCTACACATACCCTCATAGAGGTTGTTGGGTTGCACACTCCAAGTGTTTCCAAGGTTGCACACTCATAAGTGGATTACCTCATCCTTGCATATACAAGAAAGGATTTGTACTCATTACATTTGGGTTGATTAACTACAATATTGCATATTGTTTATGTGCTTGTCTTTTCAACTCCTAGATCTTCTTAGTTTTTAATAATTAGAAACAAAAATGGTAGAGGAATAACCCCCTTTGTCAATAAAACAATCGCTTCCATAGGTCACACACAAGATTCAAGGTCATGGAATCTTAGTTGCATCCAGTGTACATTTTATAGTATGTTGTCATATGTAATCATTATATTGGCCATTTTTTGTTGTTGTTATAGCAACACCTTGTAAGGAAGTTTTAGAATTTTATTTAATTGAGAAATATTGGTAGATGATTTTCCAATAGCGGATGCCATATCTCCTCTTGGTATTTTAGTGAAGGTCTTGGAATAATTTTTGCGGACCTTACAAATATCTTGAAATGGTATCTAAGACATATCTCCTTGTCCAATGAGGTTAAGGGCATCCATACAATCATCATTGACACCCCTCAAAAAGACTAACTTGAGGGACTCTTCTAACAATTTATTATGGGGATTTTTCTTCAAAGAAAAATAAATTCTCTCCACATAATATTCTAATGGCTCATCATCCTTTTGTGACATTCTAAAAATTCCATCTTTCCTCCTATCAAGTCCCCTAGATAATAGTCTTGACACTTCTCTAAGAACAATGTCTTCATAGTGTCCCAATCAGGAAAAAAATCCCTGCCTAATCCCATGAACCATCTTAGGGCTGCATCTTTTAGACTTGTAGGGAAGATTTTTAGCCTATGAGCATTAGAATTATAGTCATAACTTCTACATAGGACATTAAATTCAAACCAAAATGTATCCGGGTCCTCAGTCATTAACCCATAAATACTAGTAAGGCTGAAGGATGAATGTTCTTTAGGACTATAGCCCTTTCCTAGTTGGTGATTGGGAACTCAAATGTTGCACATTTAGGGTCATCCTCTACTCCATCCCCCATGGTGTGGTGTGTTCCCTCTTTTTGTGTGCTAGATGTTGGTGAGAAGGAAGTTTCTTCTTTAGTGTTACCTTCACTATGAGTACTGGATTCACCAATTTCTACGATGGCTTCTTGACATGTAGATGAAAGAAATCTGACCAAAGGATTTCTTTGCCTCTGCATACATGAAATATGGCTTTATAACGTAGCAGTCTTGCACAATGTTATTGTATCTTCTAGTGTTGGAAAAGATTAAATATAACAATCCTAGTATTGAAAAAAATGTAAACTATGAAAGCTTAGATAACAAGTCTATAAAGATAGCACCATTGCCAACAATGGTGCCAAAAATGTAGAGTCTATACTGTTGTGGTGTAAAATTGGTAGAACCTACACAATTCAAAGGTTTACATGGTTAATTAGATCACTCAACAATGCAAAGACTACATTAAAATGTCAGCCCAATGTTTGTAAACTTGTGATGGTGTAGCATTGTATATGCCTCTAGAGACTCAAAGCTACCTAAGCTATCCTATTCAATTTATTCTACTAGCTAGAAAATACAAAATTGCATAATAGTGAAATAATAAGCCATAACTAATGACTACAGGCACCTATAGTTGAAATTGTAACTAAGCTACTACTAATGAAATATTACTATATCTACTTAGAACTAATCAAAACTAACAACTTGACTAATTTAACCTTTTGGAGTAATACTAGTTAACCATTACATGCATGTTCATGAACATTCACTACCAATAAGTAAAGCATGAGATTCTAGTTTAACTTGCATCTAGTTCATGAAGTACACTATTTAACAAAGATAAACAACTAGAAAATGAAGTGAAGAACAATTACCTTGAGTGGTATGCTCAAGTGTTTGTTCTCACTTAACTGAAACCAAATATAACTAGCATATTCTACGCATCCAGTGAAATTGAATTCATTCATTGCATATCATGGAATATCACATAAAATATTCTTTACAAATTGTATTCAATCATTCTGAATATCCATGATTTCATGAAACTAAAAAATAACTGATAATGAAGAACTAAAAAAACAACTAACTCATCTATGGATTCAACCATCAACTATATACAAGCTTGATGGAATCTTATTCAAAGAAAAAAATAACCACAATCATTAACTTCCACTCTTATATATTAGAGCATATTGTAGACACTGAAATCTAGTCTAAGCCTATGACTTCAATATTCTTCATAATTCATATTTCTATGGTCATGATTAAATAATGTCAATTATTTAATTATTCTCTAAAGTCTTCATTTCTTTATTAATTAAATAAATCTAATTATTTAATGAATTCACTTTAACTTTAATTCTTCTAATAATTAAATAATCTTAATTATTTAATTGATTCACATTTTCTTTTTTTTATCTGATTAATTAAATAAATGCTTTTTATTTAATTGTGTTACTAATTAACCTTATCATTCTTGTCAAATTAAATAAAATCTTATTTAATTTACCCTTTATCATATGTCAACTATAATTAAATAAATATTTTATTTATTTAATTATTCATTTAATCCCTTCGTCACTTAGTTAAATAAATCTTATTTATTTAGTTATTCTTCAAATATCAACTCTTGAATTAAATGAATTATTTAATTCATAAATTCTATTTTAGCGCATTCCTCTATATTTAGATAATTGTGTAAGTTATCTAAGTATTCACTTTCGCTCGACCCGAGATCTATTTAGATCGGTTAATTAATGCCTGATTTAATGTTTGAGTTGCTTGCATGAATAAACTCTTTGTAATATCATTTAGTCATCTAGTTCTAACTTGTTTGTGTGTACATGCGTATTAATTTAATATATTTATTTAATTAATTTAATCTTGTGAGTGCATTCGAATAGGACGTTGCTTTAATCTATCTTTATCTTTGTCATGCAAAGACTATTCTTCTGTTTTTGAATACCAAACTCAAAGATTAAATTATTTATTTAATCTTTATTTCTATTTCTAATTTGTATCACTCATGTCATTACTAACAGTTATCATAATGCATCTCTAATATTTTGATCTCAACCGTCTATCGATATTTTGATCTTGACTTGTCATTCGAATGATCAATTTTCTATAAATTGATCTTTCTTTCATGATTCTAATCTCTCCTGAAATCTTATGACTTTTGGAAGCATATCTATTATTTGAATCTTGATTTTTTTGCTAAATCTCTATCATAGGCTATACTTGCACAAGAGAAATTTGAGAGAAATTATACTACAATGGAAAAATGGAGAAGGGAAATCAAGGTTATACATGGAATTACGTAGATATTGGGTGATATTGTTTAGCTTATTTATGTTTTAGCTTTCCTTTGTTCTCTGTTGTTTAACATAGATTGTATTAGAGCTTAGATTACATTGAGTGTGTGATTTTAACATTTCTTCTACATTTTCTAGATGTTACACATATAGTTAAGACTAACTTATTCAAACCATAACTAAAAAGAAAGAAGAATCCTAATAGGACTAAAACTCTATAAAACACTTGCATGCAAAACACACAAACATTTGTCAAAATCCTATCAATAAAGGAGTCCTTTTTTTCTAGTTCTTATTAACTTTTCATAATGATACACGTTCCATCTCCAATAGGTGTCTTCAACAATAGTTATTACATTTCGGCTTAATTTAGAACTCCCTCATTTTTTTGTTTCAATCTTCCTTTTGTTGTGGGTTCATCTTGCAATTACTACGTGCTACAGTTCCTCCTTGGATGCAAAAAGGTTAATTTGCAAAGCATGTACACAAGATTAACTACCATAATTAAAACATAGAATTCCATCCACATTTCATGCATTTCATCATATAACCCATGCAATAATATTATGTCATAACCATATTTCCATCATTAAATTTTAGGTCCAAGTCTACATAATAAGTATGAAAAGGTAGTATAATATAGAAGTATTGTTTAGAAAGTATATCTAAGATTATTTGAAAGTAGGTACAAAATTAACAAAAAACAAGCTAATAACTAGACTCATCACTCTCCCCAACTACAATTTTGCTTGTCCCCAAGCAAAAATCTAGGGATGTTGATTATACTGCAAGGTGATCTGCCTCAAGTCCATAACAACATCAACTCCTTGGATTTGTCTCAAGTAAAAACCTTTGTATTTTGTAAGTTGACTCATTTTGATATTTCCAGCTCTCTCACATTACTCACCTTTCTCCCCAATCCAATATGGAACTAGATAGAGTAAGATAGGTGGGTGAAAGGTAAGTGGTACCCAATAAATCCCTTTGTTAACAACAGTTGCTATATAGCTATGTACCCTTTAAATCATGGAAGTGAAATTATACATTGAATGAGGTACCTTTTTTTGTAATTCTGGAGTTAGGTTGTTCCATCTGCTTGCACATGTCTGTAGCATTTTTGTCACAAACCTACAACTAGTTTTTGCATTCTTTCATAATCTTCCTTCCCGATTTTCATGAAATTCTTGCCCACACCCTTATGATAAATGAGTTTTATCCATTCATCAATGATAGCATTAGGGTTTTTAGCTTCTTTCCTTATAGAGAGAGCAATTGATTTCCCTCTCTCCTCACACTTTTCCATTATTTCACCCTTGAATTTTTCATTTCTGTAATAGGATGCACATGTTGTTACTTGGAGATCCCCTACAAAAATTGAAGTATTCCACTCTGTCTCATCTAGTATCAAATAATTGTATAAATAATATTCACACAACTGATCTTGATCCTTAGATGTAGAATTATAATTTTTTTGAAGAAACTCAAATTTTCTACTCATAGTGATTGATTGTTTACTAATTAACCTGCTAAATTGAAAAAATATAAATCTTTCCTACAAAAATAATGTGTATGTCCTTGTTGGTGGTCTATGAATAATGATTTATGCAACTTTGTCTGCTACTTCTTCCAATTTCAACTATTTATCTTCTTAACTTGATCTCTTTCTTATCTAGTTCCTTTGCATGCTCTTTGAAATCAAGATTTTTTTTCCTTCTTCCATTTTTTCTTTTCTTGTGAAAACTCCTCAATCAATCCCTATAGCTAATGAGCAAGTGACAAGGTGGTGTGTTAAGTTGGAGTTCTAATGGAAGGAGGTTTTTGATCTGCGACTACCATTTCTACATCTCTAGTCTTATTTATGGCTAATTGTGCTAGTAAATCAAGCTTAGTATTATGTCCATACATTTAGAACTTCTCCTCCATTTCTTGTATTTTTTTCCCTCTCCCTATCTTTCTATTAATAGCTTTGTACTAGTTCTTCCAAGTGTTTAATTATGTCCAAGGCTTCTTGGAGCTCCTTCCTAACATCCCTTTCCTATATATACATATCCTCAATATCCATAAATTACTCACTACCTTCCCCTTCATGTAGTCTCCATGAATCAAACTATACAAGGTTTCCTTTTATGTTTTCTTAGCAGTGAACATATCTTCTAATTCTAAATCAGAAGTTGTTAGCACATATCTCTTCCATTTCACTGGTATATTCACACTACCATGGATATCTCCCATTTCCTTCAGAGTATTTTTCTACCAATGTGGCATCTTCTTGCTGTTGTTCTTTGTTCTTTTCTTCTTCTTCAGGTTTCTCTATATTTTCTCTCATGGAACCTTATCTCCTTAATCTACCTGAATATCTAGGTGTGAGTATTTATTTCCCAACTTTCTTCTTTTCCTTTTCAACACCCTTCTTCTTTGGAGCATCCTCTTTCTTCTTTTGATTATCCCACTTCTTTTCTTTTGCTTTAGAGGGTGTCGAGGATGCAAAACTTTTAAACTTTTAAAAAAATTCCTCAAAGAAATGTGGTCTCATGGTATTTTAACGTCATGACAAGAACATTGAGATCACATTTCTTTTTGAGGCACTTTTTTTTTGGAATAGTTCATTGCCCTGTCTATGTTATTACAGAATTGTCATGCTTTTTGACAGATATTTTAAAGAATCCATAGCTTGCTCAGTAGTTGTTTTAGGGCCTTAGCCATAGCAGCAAGGAACAAACTATTTGATAAAATTCTTTGGTAGACATGTATGAAAAATATGGTAGCATAGACAAGGAAGTGAGTTTTTTGAAAAAATGCCTCAAAGAAGCGTGGCCTCATGGTGATGAAATGCCATGAAAATCCATAGAAATTTGCTTACATCATGACATTCCATCACCATCATGGCATTTATTTTAGGCATTTGATAGATTTTTTCCAAGAATCCATAGCATGTTCGAAAGCACCTATTTAGGATTTTAGCTAACTAGTAGCAAGGCAATGAACT
>VDFB02196744.1:0-10348 GCA_007258455.2 Sequoia sempervirens | reverse complement strand
TATTGATTTATTTGTGCGTGCAGGAAAAGACGAAGATAAGATTCTTGTGCAAGAGGATGAAAAAGAAAATAACAGTATTGCAACAGCATGTCTTATTGAAGGCATGAAGGAAGTGGTGAAAGAAATTGTAGCTAAGAATGAAGAGAGTAAAGAATATGTTGCAGTAGAGATTTGTGAAGAAGTTGAGGCAAACAAGAAGAAAATTGAAAGTGCAGTAGCAATTATAAGTCCTTTGGAGGACATGAAGGTGTTGGAAGATAAAAGTGCAGCAGCAACGTGTCTTGGGAAAGACTGAAGCTGTTGATAGCAAAGAATGAGAATGACGAGAGAAATATTGCAGCAGCAGAGGAGGAAAGAATAACAGACATAATGTTTAATTTTTCTAAATTTTGTAATGAGGAAGTTGATGTTGATTCACATTTAGATGAGGTGGTAAAAATGGAAGAAGAGATGGCTGAAAAGGTGGTGGTGAAGGTAAAGGAGTGTGAAAAGGAACTGCAGATGGAAATTTTTATTTTCCATGATATTGTTAGTGCAACTTTGTGTGCAGGTGCGCATTGGTGGGGGAGATTAGTCTATGGTGGATTAATTTCCCTGAGAGGAGAAAGAGGAATGGAGAGTGATGAGTTGAAAAGTGTTAAGCGGAGTTGCATTTGGAGGAGGATGAAGATTGTGCAAGCTAAGTGCTAGAGGAGGAGAAAGAAAAAGTATTTTGATGTACCTGTTGCAGTAATGGATTTTACTGCAAGTTGTTTGCAACCTGGAAGGGGTGATACTATCATCCATTTTGTGAGCCCAAGCTCACAAAATTTTCTTACCCTAGGTGTCTGATGCAGGAGCATCCTAGGTGCAAAGACAATCTTGCATCAACCAAAAAAATTAAATTTCTAATGCTTACTTGTCTATCTTAATTTTGTTGTTTTCAGGTCCGGAGAATAAATTTGCTGTTTGGTTAAAAGTTTTACTTTTACTGACAGTAATTTGGAGTCCATTTGCTGTTACCTTGCTGGAAATGATTTAAATTTTATTATTTTATTTCCAAAAAGCATGTTGAGGCATTGAAATTCTTGGGAAGCCTCCAGAAACCACTAGGCGCCTACAGGTGTGTTGAAATGCATTTTAAATTAATATTTTAATGTTTTTCACAACTTGGGTGTTGGAAATAAAGGGGCCATATGCTAGAGCATTATGGTGGATATCAAAGGGAAGCTACTCATCCTTTCTTGTGCTCCGAAAATTATAAATTTCCATCATTTGTTGAGAAAAAAGTTGATTCGGAATAGATTGGGAAGTCAGTAGGACAGAAAGAAGCTAAAGAGGAGTGTTGAATAGAAGCAATCAGCCATGGAGGCGTGCTGAAGAGCATAAGTTGCAGGTTTTATTGAGTGTTTGCAGGTCTCAGCAGCTGCAAATTGAAGATTTAAAGTTATTCCATCAAGGTTTCAGAGCCCGATATAGCAATGAAGTTGAGAGTTGTCCCAATCCAGTTGAGAGTAATTGTGTGGGAGAAGTTTTACAACCATTGCAGCTGTAACATGAGGCCTTGAGGTCCTCATATGACTGTAATTGCAGTTTTTAATCATTAATTGGATGATTTGAAGCTAAAGAGGAGTGCTGAATAGAAGCAATCAGCCATGGAGGTGTGATGAAGAGCATAAGTTGCAGGGTTTATTGAGTGTTTGCATGTATGAGCAGCTGCAAATTGAAGATTTAAAGTTTTTCCATCAAGAAGTTTATCAGTTTTGAGGTTTCAGAGCCCTGGATGGCAATGAAGTTGAGATTGTTTTGATTGTTGTCCTGATCTAGTTGAGGGTAATTGTGTGGGAGAAGTTTTACAGCCATTGCAGCTGTAACATGAAGCCTTGAGGTCCTCATATGACTGCAATTTCAGTTTCTAATCATTAAATGATTTAATGGAAAGAATTTCATTTGAAATTAGCCTTTGTAGCTAAGTTTGTTGTAATTGTTTTGAGATTAAGTTTTGAGGGGAAGTACCCTTCGTATAATTTGATTAATTTTAGGCTGTGAAGCTGAGTATATGGTGAGGGGGAGTCCCCCTTGCATCAATGTTGCTTACATAAACGATTAGTAATGATGTCTCTTTTTGTACCAGAGGGCCTTAGACGTCAAAGAATTTGGAAAGATAATATTTTCTGCCATTGCTTTTCTTTCTTGTTTGAAATGGATAAAACGGGAACCAACATAATTATCAAGGCAAACCTGCCGTGACACTCATGAAACTTCCCTGCCACTTACAGAACAGCCATTGCAAATGTGTAACTGCTGCCATCATGTGTAGCTGGTAGTTTTGTCATTGACAAAACCTGTTCTCTATTTTTTGCTCTGTTCTGATTAAGGTCCTTTGTTTATTGACGAAGAAATTATTTGTGGATGGTAGTGGATCATCCCATTATAATACAATTTCTAACTCCAAATCATTTTTCTAAAGCAATTGAAATTTTTAATCATCCTTCTTGTATGTTCTCAAGGCCAAAGAATGTCAGTTCTCTAACACCACCATCATGATCCCACTATACATGGTGGTGGAGAAAACTTTCAGAGACCGCCATGCATAATAACCCTAACTACAGAGTAGCTTAAAATGAAAACTCCAACCAAAACAGCAGAGCTGAGCATGCTAATCTACAAACACATACAGCTGGAAATATAATAAACAGCAACTACTCACAGATCTGAACTCTTGAAACTCTACCTACCTTCTATTAAAGAAGAAAGAAGAATTACATTGCACTTGCTCAAAACTCAAATAAGAAAGAAGAATTAAAAAAAAAAGAAAATAAGTTTTGTCTAAAGCTAAAAGCATACTAAAAAAGGAGAACTGCCTCCAGGTAAAATAAGAAAAGCTAATATGTTGAGTGCTGCACTGAATTTGGTGAGTGAGCCCCACCGAAGGAGAACAACTGGCAACACTGCTATGCCATGCTGATGCTGTTCTTGACTGTGCTTTCAACCCACCTGCCAACAGACCAAAGCTGCTGCAGTGTACATGTAACAACCTAACCAGTCTACAGTTTGAAAATTCAACTGTCAGCTAACTTTCAGCTGAAGTTCAACTACTTGTTTAAATTCTAGGGTTTCCAAAACATTTTCAATTGAATCAATATAATCTCCAACTAACCTCTAAGTTTTCAGTTTCAGCTGAATTGTAACACCTAACTGTTCACCAACCGTTTCACGAAAGAACATAACTAAATAACTATCAAACTAGGGTTTCATCAAGCAAATATAACGACCTGAAAAGTAACCGCTAGGGCATCATAAACTTTCATACATAATGAAGTAAAGAAATTAACTGTCTATCTTTTCCATTCAAACTAGCTTTGAGCTTAACATTTATTACACAACAGTAAATGAAGCAATAAAGTACTCAAATGAACATTTATTTGTACCTGAATTAGCAGAAGGAAGTAACCCATTATGCAATCATCATTTAAGCTGAAATGTTGATCTTCAATACTTGAGGAAAGAGAAATATCATCAAGGGCTTTACCGCCCAACCAAGACCATCTGGTCCCCCGAGTTTCTTCAACCGAAGAACCCAGCCCTTCACGAGGGTAATCAACATGGATCAAATTATCATCAAGCCTTTCTGAGCCTGGTGTCAACGAACCTATACCGCTAGTCGATCCCTCCTCTATAGGAACCCCCTAACCAGAAGGATCATTCTGACCAGAAGTATATCTAGTTCATGATAGCTGACCAATGCCTAACTGGCATCATACCTTGGCCAAGGATTTAATAATTTCTGGCACTCCTGTGCCGATGTCTCTGGCACTACTATGCTGTCAGCACTCTCACCCTTGCTCGACATGATAATTCTCAGATCAAGTTTTAATCTTACCATAATTGTTTCGGTTATCGATCTTCTCTTAGTTTGAGGTTAAGTCTTAACCTTAAGGTTTAACATTACAAGAACTTGGTTGGGATTCCCATCTTGTTTAAGGGTTATGCTATTATCCTTTTTAGAAGGAGAGGAATTCATTTCATGACTTATCTCATTTGAGTATTAATGATCTACCATTCTCAAACTTATGAGGGGAGATTAAGGAGTCTTATTCGACAATAAGGATTCTGTGATTTGTATTACAATACTAGGAATTCAAATGTTTCTTCTAAAACCCTGGTGCATCAGATAATTTTAAGAATATAAGAGAATCTTGGCTCGATGTCAATCACATCTTTAAAGACCATTCAGTAAACTTAACACGTAAAGAAGAGGAGATGAGACTTGTCCTTCAAGAAGGTTTCATCAAGTTAATGGTCTCAAAAGAAAAAGAGAGACATGGTTCGATTCAGAACTTCAAATAGAGTGAAAGAGAGCTATGGCCAGTTCTTAAACTGATAAGACCCTAGTGAAAAAAATGCATTCAAATACTCAAGTTCAAATCTGATTGATGACTGCGGAGGAACTACAAGCAGAGTAACAAATACACAAGAGTAAATGAGAGTGTATTACCATCGAGAAAGTTTTGGAGAAATTAAGCAAGAATCAAATCTTGAGATTCATCAAGGCTTATAAACACTAGATGACTATCAATTCAGGTCATACTCATTATGAAACAATATCAAAGGATGATGCATGAATCTTGCAACATAAGTTACCATTCAGGTAAAGATATTTCAAATTTACAAAGATGAGAAAGGATTAAAAAGACTCAGACCAAATTTTCCCTTCAAGAGATCTTTAGCGTACACTTTCTTGCATCAAGAAGGAAACACTTAATCTGTTCTTTGCTCTAGATTAGAGAGAAGATAAATTGAATATTCGGCTTAAACTAGCAGAGCAAGTCTCTAGAGTAATTTTCAAGTAGTTCATTTGAATTCTAGTTTCTGAAGCATTACAAGACACATAAATATTCGATCGCAAGAATAGAGTAAGTTTTGGGTTCTCCTTTTAAAGAGTCCCTTTTACAGACCAATCTCCAACGATGCTAAAATACTCATTTTCTCTTATCTTATAGAAAGAGGAGAAAGATTATTGAATTTATTTCTCTATACAAGGCACGTGCACAAGAAGAAATCATTGTTGCAATGCAATGAAGAATTATACACACTACTTTCCTGAATTGAAGATTCTAATACTCGAACAGTCCAGACTCTTCTCCTCTGAAAAACAGGTTAGCTACGAAGCCACCAAAATTTACCAAGCAAAAGAGTTGGTGTCGGAGAATTCAAGAACTAGCTACCATCACCCGAAAGATTGAAGGCACAATTTGATATCAGACACAACCATGTTCAACTTCTACAGAACACTATCAAGAATTGCTTGCAGATGAGGTCGCTTACAAAAATGGAAGAGATGGAAGATGGTGTGGGCACAGAACTAGAGAATGCGGAAGCGGTGAATGTTTCCTTTAATTAGAAGGGAAAGTGATTGCGTTATGGCAGCACTCAAAACACATTTTAGGAAATGACGAGCCCCAAAACAGGGAGTAATGAAGAGCAGAGGAAGTAACCCCCAAAAATAGAGAGAAACCTTCCATTAAAAAGAAAGCTCGACAAAACCTTCGTTCCCCGATTGCACGAACTCCCGCACGACTGCTTGTCTTCCATCTTGGTCGTTTCATCATGATAGAAAGATGGAAGTAAGACTTCCCCCTTCAAACCCCCGACAACTCCAATATGAATTCATTTAATTTCAAAGTTAAGCTTTACCAAGGTTTTCAGATTAAAAATGGTGGCAATTAATTTTACATCTTTTATTATTAATTTAATATTTAATATCTTCTTGCAATTATATATATATACATTGGTCGCTCAATCCTCAAGAGGATATTATTAATGAATATTTTAAATTATATTTGTTATTTTAATTAACTATTTAATCACCATTTGAAATCTCCTTAATAGGTGATTAATGATTTATATTTTAATTGACTTTCTTAATCAATTATTATATTAATTTACCTATGACCAAGGTGGTGAAGTCGACACAACTATCTTACACTGACTCTAGACTGATGATAAAATTGATCCATAATTAACCACATCCTCTCCCTGACGATATTTCCCTTTCTCTCCTGGCGTCAACGATCCTGCATCCACTGACAAGGATTAGGGTTAGATCGTTCTCAACGGCTAAATAATATGGATTTGAATTAAATATCATGATCTCTTTCAATTTCACACGAACAATAATTTCACTTGCAAAAATAAAGAGTTCGTTAACATTTCAGTTATGATAATGAACGACTATTGCATTCTCAACGTCATAATCACTTGAAAGCAGTTATTTGCAACTGACATTACATTTGAAATACATAACCAAACATACAGTCTCAATGTGAGGGATGTAACATACACGCCCTCTGCTGAGAGCAAACTACAGTGTACTGCTGTGTTGCTGAAGGAAGAACACCTTTGGAGCAACATGGGTAAAACTCGAACAACTTCTACCCAAAGCATGTTTAGTTTACAACATCTATGTACTTCTTTATGGATGATATCCCACATTAAATCTTACGTCTTTCACATGTAGGATAATTATACTTTACAAAATTCTTTGCTAACTATTAAAAAACTAAGAATTACATAAGCATAAAAACTGCTAGTAGAATAACTAACTTAACCGCCAAAATCCCAAATGACCCACATAAGGTTTTAAAAACTGATACTGGAAAGGGTTACGCTTGAGCATCATAACAAATGTATATTTAAATTTTCTTTAAAATTCTAGCAGCCAACCACATACCCTCACTAGCATTTTGCAAGTGAACATAAAGAGAGGAAGAAAATTTGTCCTTAATTTCTTAAATGGATCAAACCCGCTTTTCAAATAGTTCATATTGATTTTAAGATGACATGATGCTTGCGTTACCACGAAGTTGCACAATGATACATAACTTAAATATTTTCCGGGATGTACTCTGCCAAAAATGTCAATGAATTCCTGGGTGTGAATGAACTAAAAAATCTTAAAACATCATAAGGTCAACAAGTTAGCTTTCATGGTATGATGGAAGGTTATATTGTTAAATTTGAAAGCGTCTTTTTCTATCAACGTTTCAGATCATTCAAACATCAGAAAAAGTAAGCTGGAGAAGAGAAAAGCTATATTGTCTTTTCCCTCTACCAACAAAGGCAAGCCTTTTCTCATCAAACCCACTTTCGTTCCTTTCCAGCTCATGTTCTATAACCACCTCTTCTTGTGGATTGCTTGAGGGCAGTTATGTCTAGAACTCTGAAGTGACACTTGTTTATTCATATTTATGATTTATCAAAATAGGAAGGTGTGGACGCTAGTTGAAATGTTCTGTATTGAGTTTAAGGTTATCAAGGTCAAAATTGATGTTATCAGGTCAAACATAGTGTACACTATATATTGACCTCACAAATACAATGCATCTATGTGCCAGGTGTGGATAGAAAATGCATGGCAACTAAGAGATCATCAAGGAAGATAGGTCGAGAAACATACTTTATGGTATAGTAAAAATGAAAGCATACCTAAGAATCGAGAACCTATTATCAACTACGTGTGGAACGGAGTTTATTAAACCAAAACCCTAACCCCAAGTTCATTTTAAGCAAACAAATTCCTTCCTTGGCTGCTCACACAATATCCATGTTCGAGTAATTGATGGGGGCATTTTCTCGAAATGCAACCCTGATACTCTTCCAATTAAGGCAAAATATCAAGTGTCAAACTTTCTTAATAGTCTATGGTGCAAGGTACCACTGACCACAACTGTTTAAAACCTAATCCACAGATTCATTGGCAGTAAAGAATGACGAAGCTCGTACAATATAGTAAATAGGCCTATATTTAGGGACATCAGCTGGCAAATTCCAAAGAATCGTTGGGAAAAAAATGAGAGCTTCAGGATAATACTAACTTGCAGTATCAAGCTCAATCACCTCTGGCTTGGTGCCCAACCTTGTCAACAGTTGCTTGACTTGTGTGCAATATGGGCAGTATGTCTTGCTGCGATACAGAAACCCGCATCAGCACACGCTATTTGTTATTTTGATTTATCCAATAAAATATAAAGAGATAAGAATGAATGAAACAGAACTTGAAAACAACTACTGGATGGGACGAAACAAGAGACTTCGCCTTCTCCATTGCCTTCGCAATTAATTCAGGATTCTTGCTGCTGGACACACCCATACGGCAATAACCTGTTCTACCCTTATATAAAAGTGGCACTTCCACCAGAAAGAGGTAAATGATTATGTGGAAGGAGGTGAACGATTAGCCGCTAAAAACTCAACACGTATACCAGAAGAGGTAAAACTTAGCACGTATACCAGGAGGAGGTGCAATGGTCGCAATGGTTACGCAGACATGTTAAAAGAGTACAACGTGATATGTGCATAAAAAATATACTAGCCACTTGCACCAATGAGGTGCAATACTTACACCGATAGGCTGTTCCTCCACATTATCCTGAAGAAACAGAACCGAAAAAAAGGGGTTTGCATTCGGTAGAAGAAATTTTGAATCAACTTTATAAGGACAATTTGATTAATGAAATGGAAAACCCTTAAATTAGTAGAGAGAGAATGTAAGCCTCTAGAGGTTACAAACCTACTTTCAAATATTCTTGCAAGAAGTTCAGCTTTTTCCTTCTCTACATTTTTATGTTCCTCAATCTTTCTACTCTTGTTCACCCATGATAAAATTTCTGATCCACCTTCTGACTTCTACTTAATTCTTTCCTCCCTCAGTCTTCAAAACATTAAAATGCTATTACTAAAATATTATGTTTTTTAAAATACTTGTAACATGCTTCTCAAACAATAATAATTTGTATTATATCATAAACAAAAGGCAATGTCAATTAAAATACTTGTAACATGCTTCTCAGAATAATAATATTTTTTATTATATCATAAACAAAAGGCAATGTCAAGCATTACTCCAGAATATTGCTTATTGTATGGAAGTCATGAAAACCATTGTTCTAAGGAAGATAAAGTTATATATCATGTATCAAATAATAGCAATGGAGATTCAGAGTATCATGGACTGAATGAAATGGAAAGAAAGTGAAGTAGTAGAGACTACTTTAAAGCAAGATGCAATGGCAAAGAACTATTACTTACTTTCCAATCTTTTCTTCTAGCTTTGTTGTTGACAAGTTATGACCATCTGGTTCTCTTCGAATCATTTCTTCATTGTCCCTTTCCTTTTTCTTCTCTTTCTCCTTTGCATTATCACCACCCCTGGTTTCTGTCTGTTTAGATTTTCCTCCATCTTTACTCTCTTTATCCTTTGCTTTTGATCTCTCCTCCTTTTCTCTTTCTTTATCTTTGTTAGATTCTCTATCTCGATCCTTGTCCCTATCTCTATCCCTAGTTCACTCCCTCTCCCTGTCTTTCTCCCTATCCCTATCCTTATCTCTTGATTTATCCCCGTCCTCTCAATCCTCCTTATCTCTATCTTTCTCCTTTTCACTTTCTTTTTCCCTTTCTCTATCCTTTCCCTTATCTCTCATCTTATCCTTGTCTTTATCTCTCACCTCCTTATCCCTATCTTTCTCCTTTTCTCTTTCCTTCTCCCGTTCTCTGTACCTATCCCTATCTCTCAGTCTATCCCTTTCCTTCTCTATCCCTTCCTTGTCCCTATCTTTCTCCTTTTCTCTATCCTTTTCCCTTTCTCTATCCATGTCCTTGTATTTGTGTTTATCCTTATCCTTCTCTCTCCCTTCCCTATCTCTATCTTTCTCCTTCTCCCTTTCTCAATCATTCTCTCTGTTCCTCTCCTTTCTATCCCTTGGAATTTGTAGATCTCTATCAACTTCAATATTTTTGTTTCTCTCCTTTGTTCTCTCTTGTTTTCCTACCCTAACCGTATCCCTAATTAATTCCTAATTGAATCTTAACCCTTACCATAATTGTAACCCTAACCCTAATCCTAATTGAATTCTAACCCCAATCCTAAGCCTTACCCCAAATTTTATCCTAGATCCCTTACCCTAATTGAACATCAATTGAACCCTAACCACCCTAATTGAATCTTAGTCCTAATTAAATCCTAACCCTCACACTGATTAATCATCTAAAATTGACCCTAACCCTTACACAAACCCTAACACTAATCTTGATTTGTAACTCCTAACTCTAACCGTAATATAAATCTAACCCTAGCTCTAATGCTAATTGAATGCAAACCCTTTAACCCTAGGATTTATATTAAAACCCTAACCCTAACCCTATTAAAATTCAACCTTAATTAAGCTTAAGCCCTAACTCTAAGCCTAACATATTGAATCTTAACCCTAATTGAACCCAAACCACAATCCAAACCCTAATTGAACCCTAACCCTAATGCTAAACCCAAGCTTTATTTTAGAACCCTAACCCTAACTAAACCTTGACCTAA
>VDFB02196743.1:0-21038 GCA_007258455.2 Sequoia sempervirens | reverse complement strand
TACTAAGGATTATATACTTATATGATTTTTTCAGATAACTTTATTTGATCTAAAAGGGGAAGTGAAGTTACTTCGATGTTATGAATTTGACCAGTGTGCAAGAGAGTTTATTGTTGGTTGATTTGAGCCTAGTGGTTCTATCCTAGTGAATTTGACTTAAGGGGTTTTCATCTAACTTCCATAGATAAAACTCCTCTAAACTTAAGTCACACATTTTTCTAAACATAAATCAATTTTAAATAAAATCAAAATGTCCCACAAATAAAATATACTATTAACACATCTAAACTTATAGATTGCAATAAATCTACTTTATATAAAATTTATAACACACACAATTCAATAAATTTTCATACCTAAAACACCAAACTCTATTAAATTCTAATTAATATTCATGACAAAGATGTTTCTTCAAGTATAATTTTCTTACAATTTGATTAAAATTTCATCCAAAGTTTCCTTTTAAGATGTACACTTACCAAGAGACAATGTTCAAACCAAATGAATCCAGATTTGGTCCTCATTAAGTTTGTAGCTATCTCCCACATGTCCAAGAACAAGCTTCGAGATTGTTCCATGTCAACACTCTTGGGTGATATGCCCGCACATGATAAAATGGAAAGAAATATCCAATAAATATTGCAAAAGTAATATATCATTGTTAGTATGGTAGACACACCATTAAATTAAATTACGCTAACATTCGTGTCGAAGCACGAGACACGAGGAGACAGTGGTCGTCGACAGGACATTAGTAAGTGAGAAGAGCACGTAGAAATTCTAGACTTAAATATCATTCTACCGAAGACGTAATTAAACTGGATTATACACATTGTCTTAGAATAGATTCCAAACACTTCGTAGACGTGGGACACTGGATCAACTGTAGTCTAATACTCACACTACACCCACACACGACCCGTAGCCAGTTTGGAAGAAAGATTGAGATTAGGTCAACACGTTTTTAAGGGCAACTACATAGGATTGCGACAAATACTTGCTTGTGTTGATGAATTATAAAATTTAAGGTTGTGGAGCACGAGTTAGGTGCCCCCCTCATATCGGGAGTACGAGGAGTCCCATATACTGCAAGCCATCTGTAAACCCAAAAAAAGATCGCCTGGTATCGTGGACTATAAAATATTATTATTATTATTATTATTATTTCACTTTTATGTAGTGTTATAAAATCATTTGATACATTTAAATGTCATTATATTAAGATATTTAGGTGTAATTGTTTGGATAATTGTTAGTTGTCTTTGACTTAAAGTCATATCTTATTTTTTAATATGTTGACAAGTGTTGTATATTTTTATAAATTGGCATTAAATATCTTTTTCATGTTATTTAATTTTATTAATTTGGTTTCAATTATTCTTCATTCTTATTAACATTTTGAATACTTATTTTTATATAGTAAATTAACACTTTTGAAATTAACCTGTATATAAAAATAATGTCACTGTAAATTTTAAACTACAACTCATTAAAATATAAATGTCTTACAATATTAAATTTAACATATCATAAAACTAAAAGTATTACTTAGAAGATTCATTTTATGAAATTTATTTAAAATATAATCCATCCTCATTCTTTAAAATTCTCATAAAAATTAAATTCTTCACTTTTAATACTTTTTTGGGTGTACCAATCAATCATATTTCTTTAACAAAATGATTCTTGCACACAAATTTCCATCCATATACACAAACTCCTCAAACATAATTTGTATAGAATACAGAAATGTTGATATCTCGTTGAAAGGTTAACAAATAATTTTCATTACATAAAAGATTTTTCTATTATGTATAGATGTACGACTTTCATGGATTAAAAAATAAATTAGTTCCCAACTTAGGATGAAAGAGATTTGAAGAATGGCTATATAGTAAATTAATTTCATACAGATTAAACGTCGTTTGGACGGCAAGATTTGACTGCATTTTCTACGGTCAACGTAATCGCTACCATACACAGTACTCCCACGATGACGACGACGAAGCCCTCTGAAGTAGCTACTGCTGTGGGGTCGCGTATGTTGAATTTTTGTACGCTATGGACCCATTCCACCCAGGAAGACTTCCACGCGGAACAATCTAATGATTGCGCTTGCCCTCAATAATTGTAGTTATCATTCTTATCAGCTAAGGAAGCTCTTCACCTATTATAAAAAGCCATTCCTCTCTCAAGTGTTTCCACACAACAAATTACTTCTATTCTCGAGAAAAGAAATATCAGTGCAGTTTATTTATTGAGTTGCATAGCAACCAGTGATGAAGACTAATACTATCATTACATATATTGCCTTGGTAGTCTTGTGTTTGAGTTCTGCCAATGGGCAGCTCAGTTCGACTTTTTACTATAAGACGTGTCCCAAGGTTCTGTCGACAGTAAAAGCTGCTGTGAAACAAGCGCTCGCCAAGGAAAAACGCATGGGTGCATCGTTGCTCCGCCTTCACTTTCACGACTGTTTCGTTAACGTAGGATTCTCGGTTTCCTTTTACGCTATCTGGTCTCTTGATCTCTTAGTTTATTAGTTCAGTATAAGGTTTTCATCTTACATTTTTGTCTGAATGTGCAGGGGTGTGATGGGTCGATCCTGTTGGACGACTCCGCAAACATTACTGGAGAAAAAACTGCCGGGCCCAACGCAAACTCGGTGAGAGGATTCGACGTGATAGACACAATCAAGACTCAAGTGGAAGCAGCTTGCAGCGGAATTGTTTCTTGTGCCGACATTTTAGCCATTGCTGCTCGTGATTCAGTCGTTGAAGTAGCTAATCTCCTCCACTCTGTTTATGTTTTCCTGTTATTTTCAGTCGTTAGTATGAATGTGGGAGGGATTAAATAGAAATAATAGTACTGGCAGTATTAATATTAGGGAGATTGATAGAAAATAACATTGCTGTTAGAGTTGATGCAAGAGACACAATATTAATGTTGATTAGAAAGAATATTGTTTGACACTGGCAGTTGGGAGGGCCAACATGGAGAGTACAGCTGGGTAGAAGAGATTCGAGAACTGCAAGCTTGAGCGGTGCAAACAGCAAAATTCCTGCACCTACATCCAGCCTTAGCACACTTATCTCATCTTTTAGTAATCAGGGTCTTTCTACAAAGGATATGATAGCCCTTTCAGGTAATTTTATGTTACATTTATTGAATAACAATCTCATGTAGATTGCAAGCTACTTAAATTGTCATTTGTATTAACTAAAGCAGTGACTGTTTTGACTACTTTCAGGTGCTCATACCATTGGTCAAGCGCGGTGCACCACTTTCAGAACCCACATCTACAATGAAACCAACATAAACAGTGCTTTTGCCACTTCTGTGAAGGCTAACTGCCCAAGCACTGGCGGTGACAACAACTTGGCGCCCTTAGATGTCCAAACTGCCACTGTCTTTGATAACAAATACTACACAAATCTTAAGAGCCAGAAAGGACTTCTTCACTCTGACCAGGAGCTATTCAATGGAGGCTCTGCTGATTCTCAAGTGACTACCTATTCTACCAATCGAAATACCTTCTTCCGTGATTTTGCAGCTGCCATGGTGAATATGGGTAACATAAGCCCTCTCACTGGTACCAACGGAGAAGTCAGAAAGAACTGCAGAAAGCCCAATTAGGAAGTGTTCTTTCCAACTTCCAGTTCAATAAAGTTATGCATTAAATGAGTGTTTTTATATATGTTTGTAGACGACTACCTTCCAGTTGGGAATTTACCACACTTGCGAAGCATGTGGAAAAATATTGTACTGAATTTATTTAAATAATTCGATCAAGTTTCACAATGAAAAGAGCATATGTCCCATCCCTCGCATCAAAGAAAGATTTCAAACTAGCGAACAGAAATGGAGGGGCTATTTGAAAACGAAAAAAGAATGTTTATAATAGTGAAGAAGGAACGGAAGGTTTATTGAAAAATAAATAATGTTTATGCTCATATTAATATGTTGAATTTTATCGTCTATCTTTTTATAAAGGTTTTGTTGGATTTTTGTTTTAAAAAAAAATAAAAATATTAATTAAGAAGACAAATAGATTATAAAAGTATTTTTAAATAGCATATACTCTTATTGAAAATCTAAAGAATGAAAATTGAAGGATACTTGCAATTAAAGTACCCTTTTGAAGATATAAATGAAATAAAAAGCTTACAAACTAAGTAATTTTGAAGAAAAAGTAATAATAATCAACCCAAATCATTATGAAGAAGATGAAGAAACCATAATGATTGATCAGTTCATAAGGACTTCCATTTTGAAATATTTCATGTATAACTAGCCTTGAATGCCTATTTGGTTACACAATTTACAACACCATTCCATGAATGAAAAATGTGAACAAAGGAAATGGAATCATTTTTTTTGGAAAAGAAGGGAACCTACTCCATAAAAGATTCCAACTATCAAGAAGAGTCATGAAAACTCTATTTGTTTAAATGAGAAACCAAAATCATGGAATCCATCTCGTGAATAGCTTAATTCCAATCTGATTTGCAAGCTTTCTACAAAGCCACAAGGATAGTATGAGCCTCCATCTGATTATTAGTACCAAACTCTCTACCAAAAGAAATAAATAAATAACTTAAAAATTTATCCAAAATTTTTATAAAATACTGAACTTAGTATTACTAATATAAAATGAAAGTAATAAAATCATTTATTCGAATAAAATATTTCCTATTATTAGATAAAAATAAAAATGTCTTCTTGTAATCTACGCCAATAAATAAATGTGCAACAAAATACAAATTAATTTGTATTGAAGTAAATTATAGTTTAGAATGAATAATTGAACCAAAAAAAATAAAAAAAAATTTAAATGTGAAGCATAGGACACCTAGCTCTACAAGTAATGGTGAAAAATAAAATGTAGTAAAAAATTTATCTGTCTCCTTGTCTTCTATTTAATCTTCACAATTTCTTTATCTCCTTCACAATAATTTGGATTGATTGATTTTTTATTTATTTTTAATTAGCATATTATGTTTTGTTGCTTTTATGTATTCCTTTATTTCTTAGAGGTGGTACGTTTGTGAAAAGCATCCTTGAATTTTTATTCTTTAGACTTTAGTGACAGTTGTTACTATTTGGAAGTCATTTTGTATTTTTTTCTTTATCCTTAGTTTATATGTATGTATCTATACATGCATGCATGTATTTATGTGTCTATGGATGCATACATGTATCTATGTGTAAATATATATGTATATGCACACACACAGAGACAAACAAGCACACACACATTAGTTTTTTGCTAAAACATAAAATTGGCTAGCCTCTATCTAGTACATTTCTTATAGTTATGATCACATAAACATGTATATGTTCTATAACATACTAATCCGATCTAACTAATTGTTTACTTATACTATATGATTTGTCTCAAAATCTATTCTTTGATTGTCATTAAAGACTAATGAATTTTATAGATACCTTGGGGGAAATCATTGGATTACAAGGGTTAATTTATCCTAGGTCAACCACCTGTGTTGGGCTAGCTTGATGCTCATGTAGAAGATTGAAGACAATAATTTAAAAAAATGTAAATGAGGATTTTGATGTAGATTAGATTTATTTTAGTAATATAAATCCAAATATTCCTATAATGATTCTTCTATTTACTACTTGGGATTTTTCCTTGATGATTGATGATAATGAAATCATACTAGATTCCTTTAAATAATAATAATTTGTAATTATTGTTTGAAACACGTATGATGTTGCCCCATGGTAGGAATAAAACAGGCGTAAGTTGGACAATAATGTGTAAATACAAAGGAGAGAAGTGAATTTATGAGAGTAAATGTATGCATTGGGATATTAAATAAATAATGTTTGGGAATGTGTAAAACTCTAGATAATATAAGGTTAAATATGTAAGAATATGCATAAAATGGAGTAGGTGAAGTATCAAGGAAATAATCCAACTTCTGATTAGATTATAATATTGTTGATATGTAAGTTTGTATTAAAATGTTCCATAAAAATTGGCCAAGCTAAACACAAATTTGCATGGGTATGTAAATATCACCACTATAATTTCATGATAATTATAATTTTCAAGATAATGAAACTAATAATAAATACAATTATTGTTTCAATATAAAATTTACTATTATAATGATAAAATTTACACACCTATGCTATTTCCTATTTATTTCTTAGCATATTTTGATTCAAATTCATAATACAATTACATATAAAAAAATAAAAAAGTCATTTTAAAAGTTAAACTTATTCCTTGATTTATCACTCCTCTTCATTTACACTCATTCGATACCTACACTTATTCTAATAAACTTCCCATATTAATCCTTTTGTCACATCCATGTATACACATACTTTGATATCTTATTTGTCCATAGTTAATCATGCGATGTGTGGGAAACTATGCTAAGATATTATGTCAATTATAGATCGCATACACTCCAATGGACAAATAATTGAAGATAAAAATAGTAGAATTGAGAAAGAATCCTTAAAGAGAGAAAATAGGAGAAAATTTTAAGAATATCCACTTTCATATCACCAAAATTACTTAGGTGAGAGGAGAGTGCTATACATAGCAAAATATAGGAATATACATCCAAGAGGCACATTAACTCCAACTATTGATAATAGGTCCCGAGCTTTTACCTACTTGATAAATTACAAAATATATGGCATAACTTACTCAGATAGAGAAAAACTAATGGTTAGGAGAAGTGACAAAAAAAATCTAAAAAGAGGGTATCCAAGGGCAGACAATCTATTGACACAAGGGAGGTGAATCGGTAGATCCAATCTATTTAAATTTTCTTATATTTTGTCATATTTATCAAAATATATAATTCCTCATAACAAACCCCACATAAACAAACAAAACATAAAAGCATAAGGAACACAAGAGGACACTAGATATACATGGAAAACCCAAGATGGGAAAAACCACAATGAGAATAGTTGTTTGGATTTATTTCCCAAATCCAACCTCATAATGAAGAAATATACAAGTGAATTTTACACACTGGAGAAGGCGCCAACTTACCAAAGACAATAATCCCCTATTGTGTTTGTAATCACCAACGTACTGGAGACACCAATCCCCAAATGAAACAATACAATAGGTAGAACAACAATCCTACCAGAATACAATGATAAATCTTGTGGATCTTCAATACAACACATACATGTGTTGGAGTCACTGCTGACACTCTTCCTCACTTAAAATGATCCTTTGATACTAGCACACTCTCTCTTCTTCACACTTTCTCTTCAAGTTACACCCTTCAAACAAGTTTTCTTTAGACACGTGTAATTATGCTTCACACACACTCAAATCACATCACATGCATCTAAACATTTGAAATATATACATGAAACTACATTAACACTCTTCCATTTTAGCCAAGGATCCGCAAAATAGCCAGGAAAACATAAGGTGGACCTAAATTCAATTTATATGAAATGTATAATAGGTTGGTCCAATTTTATTTTTATTTTCCACCAAAAGAACATGATGTTGTGCACTACCACATGGACCTTCACCTAGTCCTATCCTAACACCACATGTAATATTTCAAGTCTGTACACTACTAGTCATTACTACACATGCCTCAAACTTCAACTAGTTGACAATCAGACACAAAGAACCTTATGTCACTTCAAAATTCTTGCACGCTGAATATATTCTTCAAAAGCTTAGGAATATGATAGAACTAGTATAGGCATACTCTCCTTCCAAACTGTAGAGAAAAACTACATTTCTAAAAGAAATGTTGACCACACTTTTATTTCTAGAGAAATCTCTCTACCCAAAAGATATCCTTGTGTAGACTTTTTGACCACCATATCATAGTGACTAAATACTCACCATGGTATTATAAGCATACAATACACACCAACTCTTGAAAAGGTAGTCACGTCTCAATAAAACTTGATTTAGTGATATGATTAATGAGACAACTTCTTCGTGACTAACAACTGCTAATACATAATATTTTACTAGAAATATAGCATATATTTGTGCATCTCTCTTGCAACACAACATGACAAGCCCAAGAGTATATAATTATAATTCAAGTACTCCTACAATATTTTTCATCCTTTAACATTAATGACATTACTTACAACCTTCAACACCCTTTGACATCAATAACAACCTATGTTCAACAATCTCCTTTTTCATTGATGGAAAACATCAAATATTTGGGCCACCAAACTAAATAGCTACACACGAAGAATTTACCCCCCTTAGAATGATTTTATTCTATATAGCATCTTGAGTTCAGGTAGAAGCACAAACCTATGTCACACTTTATAAAGGAATCAAACAACCCAAAAAAATTCTAATCTTGACCACATAAAAGTGACCTTTATGTTTTGAATTTCAAAATGGTGTAAACTAATGAAATTAGAACTTTTCATTTAGTTTATTCCTGTAATTTTAAATTTAAAATAAATTGTTTTCATTATGTTTTTATCAATTTAAGGAAAAATTTTGGAATGCTGAAAATTTTAGAAAAGAGTGACTTCACGGACCGTCAACAAACAAATTGAAAAAAACTTCATTTCTCCCTATTTTTTTTTCTCCAAATAGGTAACTTCAATATCTTGTGCATGGAAAATAAAATAAAATTTAGATGTATATTTTTCTCGTAATAATGTTTTTAAAGTCAAACATGTCAGAATTTTGACAGTTTTCACGGATCATAAACTATTTTTAAATTTTTTAATCATTTTGAAAAAAAAAAAAGTATACCCTTTTGAAGAAGACTCTCTCCTCTTTTTCCCATATAAGATTTAAAATTTTTTAATAATTTTTACTATCTTATCATTTTAATTTGTAATCAACCTCTTTTAATTTTTAAAACCTACTTGCATTATTTTAAAAATAAAATATATTAAAACTAATCAAAATATTAAAAAAATTATATATTTGGATTCTTCACTCCGAGCTCTACAAAAGGGTATTTTTTTTTTAGAAAGTCATTCTGACTAGAGAAATACTCTGCCAAAGTTGAATGTTTTAGAAAATTCTGAAAAATGATGAGTTGGTTTGCCATGTAGGATGCCAACTAGACATTCTCGCCGAGAGGGTTTCGGCCGAGCAAGTTTCAGCCGAAACACTCTCGGCCAAAAATGTCTTGATATTTCCAAGCCATAAATACCTAATCCGCTCACTTTTTCCATGTTTTTGGCTAGCTATATTCGGCTGAGAGGGTTTTGGCCAAAACCCCCGGTCGAAAACATGCCTGCCACGTCGACACCACAATGTTTCGGCCGAAAGTGACTTGGCCTAATGTCTTCCGGCGAAAATTGTTCGCTCGGAACCATAAATTTGGCCAAAAGTGTGACACACTATTGTGCTTTTACCCTTCACTCTCCCCTCCTTTGAAAGATGTAGCATTTTGAGTCCACTTTCTTCTAAGCAATTCAAAATTTTGAGTTCACTCTCTCCCCCTTTGACATCAATGACAAAGGGTCAACAATCTCTCCCCATTTGACTTCACTCTCTCTCCCACTGATACCAAACTCTACTAACACATCCTTCAAGTTGCAAAATAGTAACTACAAATGCAAAGAAATACATAGCATTTCTCTGAACCTCCCTGACTGCCAGTAAAACTTCTTGATATATGACTACTACTGCCAAAAATGATGTCATCTACATAGACCACAACTATCAGTAATTGATCTTCTTCTATTTTAATGTATAGATCACTATTTGCACTACCTCTCTAGAAACCTTGCTACAAGAAGTATCCATCCAACCTTGAATACCAAGCTCCAAGAGATTGTTTGAGTCCATACAAGGACTTCTTCAATTTGCAAACATAAATTGGCTTATCATAACATTGAAACCCTTCTTGTTGTTCAATGTAAACCTCTTCTTCTAGCTATCCATTCAAGAATGCTAACTTCACATCCATTTAGTACAGATTGAAGTTCTTGAAAGTAGAAAGAGATAAGAACATCCTAATTGCCTCTAGTCTTGTTACTGGAGAAAATGTCCCTTCAAAGTCTATACCTTCAACCTAAGCATACCCTTTACACACAAGTCTTGCCTTGTTTCAGATCACTTCTCCTTCTTCATTTAGCTTGTTTCTAAAAACCCACTTAGTTCCAATCACATTCTTTCCTTTAGGTGTTGGGACACATTCCCAAGTTTCATTCTTCATGTGATCTATTTTAGCTCTTCTTACATAGCTTCTATCCAACTTTTCTCTTTTCTTGCTTCTTTATGTGACTTATGTTCTATCTCTTATAGTAATGCAAAGTGTACTTGATCACTTACTCTCTGAAGTCTCTTTTGGGCTTGAACCCCACTACCTTTGTCTCCTATAATCCAATCTTCAGAATTGAGATTTTGAACATACTTTGCTGGAGTTTTTGTAACAACCTATTTTGAGTCTTCAATATTGCTATGAATTGGTTCATTATCATCTTCTACTTCTAGAATACCAATAGACTAAATATTTTCATCAACCTTCACATTTGCACTTTCTACAATCCTCTTAATATTTTGTTGTAACATCTATATACTTTACTTCTCAAAGTATAACCAAGGAAAATACCTTCATCAAATCTAAAATCAAGCGTACCCAAGTTTTCCTATTCTCTTTTGATGTAAAACTTTCTTCCAAATATTCTAATGTACCTAACTAATGTTGTTCTTAATTTCCATAGCTAATATGGTGTCTTCTTAGTCTTTCGTCTGATATGAACTCTATTCAAATGTATACTTGACCATCATAGAATAAATTTTCACTAAACTCCATTTTCCTTATGCTTGTTGGACTTCCTCATCCAAGAATATTTCAAATTAATCTTCCCTCTTTCCCTTCCCTTGTTGGAGTTGAAGACTTGACCTTGTTAGTGTGCCTCCTACCCAAATTTTATCCTTCACTATTGGTATGTGTCAAAAGATATCTCTAACCATCAAACTCATAAACTCTCACATATTAGTAATTTTTATCTCACCCACCTCCCATTTTATCTTGAAGCACCATTAATGTTTATATTTGACATGATAACTTCTAAAAAGGATTTTCTCTCACCTAGAAAATACTATAAAATATTAGGGAATAACTCCATATGTACATCAACTAATGCAAATAAAGAAGGTGATAATGGCTACCATTAATAACATAGGTTTTTAAATGTATGGGATCTCTTGTAATTATTGTAAAGAACATTGTAGGTCATAGTATTTTTTTCCCCATTCCTCCTAAGTACATCTAAGAACATGTGACAAGATTTGAAGTGCAATTTTTTGTGGAAAATGGTGCTCATTAGGCTTGGGATCTCTCTACCACATATTATTTAGGAGATATATGAATGTAATGTAGGTTTTGACATTATTTCTATAGTTATTTATGATTCATTTGAAGTTAGAATAGAAAGAAAATTGAAAAATATTTCAAACCCTAAGTAGAATATTTTCTAAAACCTAGAATTTGATCATAGAGATACGATGATAGAGATCATTGGAATCATAGGAGGTCAAAGGATGAGAACCTTCAAGATGTTACATTGCAAAGGATAAAAACCTTATTGGTTGAAGGAGTGATTCTCACTTAGTGGTCATGTTTGAGTTTTAATTGTGATAACTATTGGTGATATTGAGTTGTCATGCCACTTAAAGTTTTTGGGGGAGAATAGACTTGTGATATGGTAACAAAATCCCGTTGTTGATCATCTAATCCAATTTAAAAAGGATTGTGGATGTAGGAATTGATTTTTTAGTTTGGAGTATTGTTGTATAAATATTTACATATAATAATTATGAACCCATCTAATCTAGGAAGTGATCTTCATCTTTTATATATGAGCCTGATTTGTAATATATATGAGCTATGTTAATGCATAAAACATATTTTAGAAATCTTAGAACTATTATATTAGGTTGAAATAATTAAAAAACAATCTATCTTTATTTGTGAGCCTAGTTTACAATATTAGGTGATTTATATTTTTGTGTAAACATAAACAAAATCTTAGGGTTTGCGTGATTTAAGTAAAAATATAAAATTTTGAGTCATTTCTATGATATATTATTTAATGCTTCATGGGTTTAGATTGGAAGGTTGTGTAAATCTTGATAAATCGAGGTTTATACCATATTTGATTAAAAAAAATTAACAAGAAAATATTTGATTAAAATATTTTAATAAGAAAATATTTGTAGGAACACTAAAGAATATATATTATATATTATATATTCAATCAAATGTTACATTCAATGTTGGTGATCATCTCCCTTCTCACGTACTAATGGTGGGGCTAGTCCTCCTTTGGCTATCATAGAATATGGTCACAATATGAATCTTTAGAATTATATAACTTCATGGGATATATACAAAACCCCTACTCACTAATAATTACAAAATCCAACTTGATGGAATAGATAATAATTCACCACATTAACTCATTAAATACTTGGTCTAACCAAAGCTAACACTATGACATATCAACCCTTCGTTTATACTCATCCATTACCCCATTATTTTATATTGAAGCAATTTCTATTGAATTTATTAATTTACATTGTTATCACATTTTATGTAATCAAATATAAAATAATAAAATTTGACTTTCAATTTATAAATCCAAAACTATTTAAAATTGTGTCTATAAATTCAACATAAAATAAAAAATAAAATAATTTTACATATTTAATATATATTTTTCCTAGAATCAAATTCAACCAAAACTCTCCTATTTTATTAATTTATAAAACAGTACATCATTTCTATAATTATCTTTATATTTAAAGAATTTAAATAAATTCCAAGTAATAAAATATGAATATTTTCAAACCTCAGAAAAAATGTATCCACAAATTCCCAACAAATTTAAAAGATTAATGCGCACTTGAAGGAAGGAAAATGTGTGGATTTCGAAATTATGTATGGTGTTTTATACACTGATATTGTCGTGGCAAATGCAATATTTAAAATCACCTAGTGACTAATCATAACTTCCTAAAGTTTGTTAATTATTATTTTTTGTTTTATATAGTTGATTAAACTTGAATTTTAAGGCACTTGTTATACGTAATCCTTTTTAATATACATTTACGTCGCTTCGAGGCTTTTTTTAACGATTTCATTACTTTAAAGAGATATTTAAAAGTTAAAGAGATTTGGTCAACACGTTTTTAAGCTTAACTTATAGGCTTCGGACAAATAGGTAGTTGGCAGTGCCGGGGAGTTCAAAATTTTATGGTTGACTTCACTTTTATGTTTTATTATTATAAACTTACTTGTTACATTTAAATATAATTATATTATGATTTCAAATTATTTTGTATAATGTGTGATCGAATAGTAAAGGTGGTGCTTATTATAATGTATATTTAATCTTAAAAATAAGAAATAATGTATAGATTTTTAATTTTGGTGTAGTTGTTTGAGTGATAGTTATTTGTTTTTTAATAGAAGTTGACATTTATTTTTTTATTTGTTGATTAGTGTTGTATATTTTTATAATTAATTTGATAAAAAATATTCAAATTCAATTCTTTTTGGAATTGATAGGAAAGGTCTTATCTATATTTTATAAGATCAATTGTTGGTAAACACTTGATTTTGTTTTTTAAAAATATTGTTAATAATAATAAATCTTTAAGTTAATCAACAATAAAATTTTAATCTTATATAGTAAGTTGTTTACATCACAATTATTTCAACCTTAATAATTGACATTATATTTCTTTTTAAAGTTATTTAAGCTTATCCAATCGTTTTCATTTATTCTCCATTCTTATTAAAAAATATGAATACTTATTTGTTTATATAATAAATTACACTTTTAAAATATTGTAAAGAAAAATAGGTTATTGTATATTTTAAATTATCACTTATTAAAAGATTAATTACTTATAATGTTAGATTTAACATATCATAGAATTGGATAATATTCATTTTATGAAATTCATTTCAAATACCACCTAACTTCATTTTTTTAAATAAAAAACTTTAATAATTAATTCTTCACAATTTTTTATAAACCATTAAGTTTTATGAATAAATTAAAAATCACTTAATAATTATTAAATAATTCCAAAAAATAACACCAAGCTGCCTACAAATTCCTATCCAAAGACACATAAACTCAAACATTTTTTTTTTTTTTTTTTAGGAGTACACAAAAGTTAGACGTCTCATTGAAAGATTCTAACAAATAATTTTCATTTATAGAAGAATTTCAATATTCTATTATGTATTCAAATATGATATTTATGGAGTAAAAGAATAAATTAGTTCACAACTTAGAATGAAAGAGATTTAAAGAACGCCTATATTAAATTAATTTTATAAAGATTCAACGTGTTTGGACGGCATGATTTGACAGCATTTTCTACGGTCTATGTAATCGCTAGCCTTCCCTGGGTCGCGTATGCTGAATTTTTATATGCTTTGGACTCATTCAACGCCAGCCTGTTATGTCCCTGCGAAGAGGAAGAGTTCCACAGAGAAAAATCTAATGATTGCGCTTGCCCTTAATTATTGTAGTTATTATTCTTATCAGCTACGCAAGCTCTTCATCCATTATAAAAAGCCATTGCTCTCTCCAATGTTTCCACACAACAAATACTTCTCTTCTCAAACAAAGAAATATCAGTGCATTTGATTTATTGAGCTGCAGAACAACCAGTCATGAATACTAGTATTCTCATTGCATGTATTGCCTTGGTAGTCTTGTGTTCGACTCTTGCCAACGGGCAGCTCAGTTCGACGTTTTACGATAAGACGTGTCCCAAAGCACTGTCGACAGTCAAAGCTGCGGTGAAACAAGCAATCGCCAAGGAAAAACGCATGGGTGCATCGTTGCTCCGCCTTCACTTTCACGATTGTTTCGTTAACGTAAGATACTTCTTTTACTTTAACGTTATCTGGTCTCTTTGACTTTTTAGCTTAAAAATTCAATATAAGGTCGTCATCTTTAATTTTTGTGTGAATTTGCAGGGCTGTGATGGGTCGATACTGTTGGACGACTCGGCAAACTTTACTGGAGAAAAAACTGCCGGTCCCAACGCAAACTCGGTGAGAGGATTCGACGTGATAGACACCATCAAGACTCAAGTTGAAGCAGCTTGTAGCGGACTTGTTTCTTGTGCTCCTAGCCATAAGTACCTGCACCTAGGCATGTAACCACAAAATCTACCTATCTTTGGGATCTAGCTGTGGAGGTGGCTATATGATCGAATGCTCCTGATCTCCATCTCTAGGTGATGTCGAGATCCTATCATGTCATCCTAGATCTTGATCCCCATCCTTGGGTGGTGTTAGGACTCTATCATGTCATCTCGATTCCTCATCTTGTCTCTGCTCTCCCACCAATGGACCTTGGCATGGCTGATCTTGGGGTTTGGGATCCTGAACCTGATGAACCGGTGGTGGCCCACCACCCACCACCTCCCTAATCCTAATCTCCATCCCTCTAGCCTTGTTCTACTCCCCTACCTCTAGCTCTCCATCGAGCAGATGGTGTCCCTAGAACTATAAGCCTCAATGACAGTCTAAACCAATCTCTATAGGCCTATGTGACCCCTAGATTTTCCTATCCCTGGTCATATGGCCATGGCCTGGCCACCAACTGCTCGTGATTGAGTCGTTGAAGTATCTAATTTGCTCCTCTACTCTGTTTGTTTTTTCCTGTTATTTGAAATCGTTAGCATTGATGTGGGAGGGATTGAATAAAAATAATAGTACTGTTTATATTAATATGGGAGAGATTGATAAAAAATAACATTGCTGTTAAGAGTTGATGCAAGAGGTGAGAGTGAGAGATACATATGGAGATAGAGATAGAGCTCGAGAAAGAGATGCATATAAATAGATAGAGAGGAAGGGAGATAGAGAGAGGAATAGAGAGGAATAGAGAGGATATAGAAATAGAGAGATAATAAAGAAAGAGGGAGCGATAAGGAGAGAGGGAGAGAGAGGGAGAGAAAGAGAAAGAAAGAGGAAGTGATAGAGAGGTAAATATATTAGGAAAGATAGGGGAAGAGAGAGAGAGATGCATGGATAGGTAAGGAGATAGCAATAGGGGAGAGAGATAGATGGAAAGATAGAGATGGAGATGGAGATGGGGATAGGGATTAATATAGAGCAAGAGAGGGAGAGATGGAAGTAGAGAAGAAGATGGAGAGGAATAAATAGAGATAAAGAGAGAGAAAAGGGGGGGGGAGACAAATAGGGATAACAAAATAGTTAACGGGAGAGAGAGATAGAAGAGACGACAAATATAGAGAGATATAGTGGAGAGAGGAAGAGAAAACCTCTTTAGTCCTACTAGCACCCACAATTTCACAATTCAATCTTCTACATCTAAAGCTAATAGGTTAATACTTTTTTCAAAGGAATTAAAACCCTAACATTATATAAAAGAAACATTATCATTGGAGGGGATTCGACCCCACTAGATTTACTTAACAAATTAGTCATGAAATTTTGGTTTTCCCATGAATTAAGGAGAAATTTTCCAAGGAAAATATTTGTCCCTCCTTTTGTTTAAGACCACAATTAAATTCTGATTTTGAACATTCTAATTGAAATATTTTTAAAATCTCACCGTATTAAATTTCAAAAATTATCAACATTATCTATCAATGCCCCTACAAAAGTTTACTAAATGAAACTTTCTTCCAAGCTGAAACAATAGATTCATTAGCTGATTTATTACACTTACGAAAAAAACACAAAGTAGCATTTCAATTCAATCTTATGAAGCTACAGATCTTAATCAAACTCTGTAGCCTTTATCTCTAATGTGATTTCGTCTTTACAACTACCATAATAATAAGCCTGCCTCTTCCCCAAACCGTGGGCCTCAAAAATATTAGCCTTATATTCCCTAGTACCTCACAATGAGAAAAAGCCCTAGGGAAGAGCTTTGACCGAGAAATATTCTTCCCGCTAGTAGTGGATCGAATTGCCCAAAAGGCTTTGAAATTGGCTAGTGACCCACAAATTTGCCAAACTGGACCCCTTTTTTTAAATTTTGAAGCCTTGGATTTTTATCATCAATAGTTAATTATATCGAAATAGAATGATCGATAAAAGGTAAGTTATTTTGAGCTCTATAACCCTTGGAATGTTACCCAACAGATTTGACTTCGCTTCTCTTGCTAAGCCTTTTATTTCAACCAATTATTTCCTTCCTCCAATCAAAGAGAGGTCTCATTGAAAGATCTTTCTGCCCTCCAATATACGTCACTTAAATTTAGGTAGCCCTGTGCGCATGCTCACCATTCCCCCTCTTGATTTGAAGAATATTTTAGATTGTTAAAGTTAATTTTATAGTTAGTTTGTGATTTATAATTTTGTATTATTGTAAATAAAATAACCTTTTTATAAACTTTTATTGAAATGATAAATTTATAAATTAATCTAGATAATATAGTCGAAGGTTAAATATCTAAAAAACTGAAATATTAAATATTAGATTCAAAAATTAAATATGAAAGGGAAGTGTATTAAGTTTCAATATCAATAAAGAATAATAAATCTAATGTGTCACATATTTTAATGTTTGATGCAAAAATAGGAGACCTAGATATGCTTGTTTTCTAGAACTCTACTATGTCAAATGCATAATTATAAATCATTCCATGGGCACAAATCCATTCTATGTTCCACAAATTTTATCCTACTATTTAAGCACTTTATTATTTACCTCAAATTTTAGTCCTCTTTAAATTTTAAGGGATTGTGTTATTTATAAAAAGCCAGGGAAGATCATAAAATAACAAGGATCATGTTCTCCTATACCAAGCTCTCTGATAGGATCAACTTTATCATCATATGAATGGTCATGGACACCAATCTTCAAACATGTAAATGCATTAGAATCACATGTGATCAAAAAATAGATTACTTTTAGCTGCTTGAATTGAATTCCTTTTAGCATTCTCCTTCCTTAAATATAACTGTTATTCATAGCTATTCTAATATATCAAATGAATAAAATTTAATGCATTTAAAAATACAAGTGTATAGAAAACAATCATGCTTAAAAAATTCCAAGCCTCAAAGTAGAAAGTAAATGGATAAGAATAGACTAAAACTTGAAGTGTTTTTAAATTTGGGAGTCAAATTATCAGCACAAAGACCAATCATGTGTCTTTAGGGTTGACTAAGAAAATGGATGAGGAAATTTTTAGCAAGGAATGAATTTCTAAACATGGGGGTGTAGCATCATAAATTCTCACTCCTGCCAATTTCAAACTAGGTTTAATGCCCCCCTATGTGCTTGGACCTAATTATGCTCTTAGATTGCCCTTTTAGTGGTCATTTTTAGGAAACTAGAATAAAATTGGGAATTCATATTTAATACTCATCAAATTGTAACAAAAGCCCCAAAATTTGTCAAGACAATGTGGGTACAACCATTGTCCAACCTATTTTGGCTAATTTTAAAATATATCACTGTTAGTATTTTAACACTTATAAATCCAATCTCATTTGTTAACTTTTGATAATTAATTTTGTAAAAATCAAGAAATGCATATAAATACAAAACTTCTTCACTATTTGAAATCCTAATGAATCCTAAGGAAATGATTGAGAAATTTGAGGCATCCTTAAATGAAATCAAGAGCATAATAAGCAAAGTTTATAGCACTTATTGTCAGTCAATATTCATGTTTGCAATGCATCAAGTTTATATGTGAGTCCATTCATGTTTTATGTTCATTTGTTTTGTGAGTAATAAGACTTGTAGAACTTCTAAGCAACCAACCAATTCTCCTTATATGAGAATTACTTCTATCCATCAAGGAAAGTAGATCTAAGTGGTAAGTTGTAGTGATTGTCAATTTATCACTTGTTTTATCCATTTGCCTTTGCTCGACCCAGGGTAAGCACTCTTTACATCATCATAGCCATTGTGTAGGTGGAAAAACCAAAACAGGGTTTGACTTAGGCAAGTCCTATACGACACAACCCTTTTCCCCCTCTCTTGTGTGTAGGTAACAAATATAAAGTGGATATGAGAAAAGATTGAAGACCTGATTGCAAGATTCAAAATTCAAGCTTTCTACTTCAACAAATTAGGGAAAGTGAAATTAATCATTAACATACAAAGTTGTAAAGTTGAGTCAAATAAGCAAGATTATACAAACTATAACCATCTAAGATCTGTTCATTGATTCTTGAGATTTACCTTCTAAGGAATATGGAGGTAGTGTCATTGTCCAAGCAAGTTGAGCCCTAATTTCTATGTCAAGTTCCTCTGTCTCTGCACTTTGTTGTTTTGTTGTAAATTTTTGTCATTTAATTCTACAATATTTTGCATTCATATTAGTTTTCGATGGCTTCGTAGTTGACTTAGACATACACTTGCATAGTTAAACAAAATTAGTCCTTAATCAACATATAATCCCCCTTTCCAAAGAAGGATCCAAACCCTAATTGATCCACCATTCTAGCTCTTCTATTGAGGTTAGTAGCCAAGTGGGTGTATGTGATTAATTTTGTTTCCTTCCCCAATGTAATGTAGGAGAAAGTTTGATTTATTTCTTGAATCCTTTTTTTCGCACACCATAGTAGGTTTGAATGAATGTGATGTGTATGGTAAAATTTGTATGAATGGACATGATAATTTGAAATGCTAAGTAATCTGTATAAATGGGGATAGGAAAAGGATTAGACGATGAGCCCAACATCACATAAGATTGTGTCATTCATCAATATATAATTTTATGATTCCATTATATCGAATTGTGCCAAAAAATAAATGAGAATTGAAATGATTTTATAAATTTTGCTATTATATTTTTCTCCTATTATTGGGTTCATGTGAGTCTAGAATCATCATGTATCTCAAAGTATGTAAATTTCACAAACATGTAGACATAAAGAGATATTGAGCTCTAGATAAAGTAATGGAACACACTCAATCTCATCATGTAATTTCATTAGTTATTATGCATGCTCCATGGGAACCTATAAAATAGAGGAAAAATATGCAATACATAATTTATTACATAGATTTCATCTATAACTCATTATATCAACCTCGTTGAATATAAACTCTTGAAAACTAATCAACCTTGAACTTTGGAATCTAAATAATTATGCCAAAGGCATTCCCACGCTTAACTTTTGTGAGCCCTTTTCACTTTTGTGAGCCCTTTTCATGTCCCATGGTGCAAATTCATTGAGAGGTAAAGGACTACCATGAAATGCATCCCAATGGTTAATATTTTTCCTGGCTGTTTTCTTGGATCCTCCAAACTCTGCCTCACTGGTATTGACCTTTGGCTTCTCCACTTGCGGTGAGATGGTTGAACATTTACTCAATTGGTGGGGTTTATTGTTGCCAATTGTTGAGTTGGTAGTTAGGGTTTATGAAATATCTGCCATGACTCCATCAAAGCATTCAAATTCTATGTTTCTAGGCTTATTGAAAGGGATTTTACTCTGCAAGATTTGTATCAAATGGCACACACAAAGCAAATGAAAAGGAAGTCAATAGGAGGGAAGGCCCCTCCAAATAGCTAGAAACCAAGGTGGTGAGAAAGAGTATCCCTACTAGAAGTGGAGTGAAGAAGCCTCATCGCTTTAGGCTCAACACTGTTGCTCTCCAAGAGATCCATAAATACCAGAAGAGCAAAAAGTTGCTCATAAGGAAGCTCCCATTCTAGAGGCTTGTTAGAGAGATTGCATAGGATTTCAAAATGGATCTACGCTTCCAGAGCTCAGATACGTCCGTGTTAAAAAGAGGCAGCAAAGGTGTACAGGTCTAGTGGGGCTCTTTGAGGACACAAACTTGTGTGTCATCCACACCAAGAGAGTTACCATCATGCCTAAGGATATATAGCTCGCTTGTCGCATTAGAGTTCTCTACCCATTTTTCTCATCGACATCATTGAGAGCACAACATAATTTGTGCATAATCTTGAGGTAAGTCACTTTCATAATTAGAGAGTATAGGTGGAAATAGGGTATGAACATCATTGAGAGCTTTGGAACAGGGTATGAACATTGATCAAAGCATATTATAAAGTAAATTTTTGCTAGATGATGTAGTTG